>LZPO01044402.1:146611-161037 GCA_001675575.1 Neotoma lepida
CCAAGAATAAACACCCTTGACATTTCCCCCTTCTTTTAACACTTAGAAAGAAAGCATAAAACAGGAGACATCAGATATAAAGGTAATAGCTCATGCTTGTAATTTTAACAGTCAGGAAGCTGAGGCAGGAGGATCACTAAGAGTTTGAGGCTAGCCAAAGAAAACAGAACAAATTCCTTAATACCAACATCTTTGTAACTCCAATCTCTGCTTCTGTAGTTTCCACAACTCGAGCTTGCTGCCTATCAGCTGAGGGTAATGCGACAACCACATCTACTTCTTCACTAAGACAAGGCCATTCCCCATTTGCTCAAAATGGCTGTCATCAGGAAGGAAGAAGGAATGCTTCAGTGCTGCTCAAGCACTGCTGTGTGGGTCACAGCTTGCCCCTCTGTGGTCCTACTTTCCCTCAATAGCCAGTGTGGCCTTTTAAAACAAAAGCCACCCTGTGTTTGTCCCTTGCTTAAAATGGCCCTGAAGAGGCTAACAAGATCACTCAGTGGGCAAATGAGCTTGCTAGCAAGACTATGTGGATCCAAGACCCCAGGATCCACATAGTACGAGGAAGAATGGACCCCTGTCCTCTGACTTCCACATGCCCCCCCCCCATGGAAAAGCATGGCCCAGCAACGTGTCTTACCATGGTAGGCAGCCTTAGACTTCTCTTAAAAATGTAACCCTGGGTCATATCTGGCTTGCCTCCTTCCTGACTAAGCACCACCTTGCCCTGACTCACTGGATCCCAGCTGCCTGAGCCACCTGCCTCTTCTTTGCATCTAGAGCTAAGGCCCCTTGCTATTTGCATGTCAAAATGTCACATTCTTCAAGCAGTCATTTCCTGATGACCAGATGAACAGTATTCCTCCCTGAGAATTCCCAGGAAATTTATCATGACTGGAACACTGTTTAGATATTATCTGAAACTCTCATCCCCAGTCCTGATGTCCCCTAAATATCGGAGGGCCTTTGCCTTGCTCAGTGCTGGTGCCCTTGTCCTTGAACACTGGCAGGAGTGGTGGCATGTGCCTGTCACTCCAGCACTTCCATGGTGGAGGCAGAAGGATCAGGAGTTCAAGGATATCCTTGACTTTATGGTGAATGGAAGCTAGCCTGGGATACATGAGATCCTGCCTCTAAACAACACAAAAAGTGAACTTATTATTTTTTATAATAAGAAGGAAAAAATAATGCCCAAAATAAAATGAGAATAATACAACTATCCTCCCTAGTTAGAAAGTTAGGGGAAANGAGTCAAACCAAGGAAAACAGTGCAAAAACATTCCCCCCAACAGTGTGTTACACAGATAGGCAGTAAGTCACATTACTTTAAGCTCTGTATTGTTTATTAACTGAGATACTGATCAGTTAATGAGCTGATTGCTAGTTATTTCATATCCTTGGACTTGTAAATAACAATCATCTTCCAGGGGCTTCTGGGAAGACTGCTGCCTGGGCTGGCTGCTTTATTGCAGCCTCTTTTACCCTGATGCCCTCGGCACACACACACACACACACACACACACACACACACACACACACACACGGCCATCTTTCCACCATCTCATCTCCCAGTCCTTGATCATCCTTTAAGGCACATTCAGATCTGTGGCCCTGACAACAGACCACTGTGCTCTTCAAGAGCCCCAAGCTTTCTCAAGGCACCATGTCTTCTTGTCTCCCTTAATTAATTACAGTCGGTTGAAAGCAATATTTTTATAGATCTTGCCACAGTGAAATGTCACTATGCATTTTCCAACAGAGTTATTAAAAAAAAATACCTCACTGATTACGGGAAAATGCTGTCAAAGGTGGGTGGGATGTGGAGTAGAGCCAGAAGCTTTGAGGCTAGCCTGGGCTATCTAGTAAGGGTTAAGGAGGGAAAGGGTTAATAGAAGCCATTTCTTAGACTCTCTTTCAAGTGAGGAAATATTAGATGGTTTTCTAGCATTCATGATGCCCTAGTTCAATCCCTAGAACTGAAAAAGAGCACAGGTCTGAGGCACTAAAAAGTGTCTTTCTGCACACACTTCTGTGAAGAAGGCAGCATAGACATGTTCATCATCCACACTTTACGACTTTTTGATAATCTCTGCAGATACAAGGGGCTTCTAGTAGGTTCCTATTATGACAACTGTTTGGCATCACCCGGGGCTTGTAGCAAGCAGACCAGACTGTGTGTTAAATGACCTAATTCTGTCCTCCAAGAGCTCCAAGCATCCATTACTATTATTATTCTCATTTGAAAGTGTTTATTTTATTTGTTTGCTGTGCACACATGTGAGTGTCTGTATAGTTCAGAAGACAGTGTCAGATCTCCTAGAGCTGGAGGTATAGATGATTATGAGCCACCCAATGTGGATGCTGGGAACTGAACTTGGGTCAAGTGCTCTTAACTCCTGAATCATCTCTTCAGTCCCATTTATTCCCATTTTACAGATAAAGCAACCAGTAATAGCTTCAACTATATGCCCATGGTAATAGAGCTGGAAAGGGCAAGGGCAAGTTTGAGCTTACTTCACCTGGCTTCAAACTCCTATTCTTTCACTTTTAATTATTTGTTTTTGAGACAGGGCTGGCCTCAAACTCTCTTTGTAGCCGAGTATGAGCCTGAACTCCAGGCCTTCCTGCCTCTCCACCCCAGTGCTTAGATGGCAGGCATGTGCTACCAATATCCCGCTTCTGTTCTTTTCTACTGTAACTATAGTGCATCACATATCTTCATCTAAAAACTGGACTTGAAGCTGTACCAGGTGGTAAAGGCCTAAAAGGTTTCCAAGTTCAAGTCCTACATGGACTATAGTGTAGGTTCAAGGCCTAGATGACTTTAAAATATCACTTAGTGATAGAGCGCTTGTCTAGCATTCACAAAGCCTTCTGTTCAGGATCCAGTACCACAAATTAGAATGATAGCAAATTAAGTAAGTGCTATAGTTGAGGGCTGGGGTGTAGGTCAGTTGGTAGAGCACTTGCCTAGCACAAAGCCCCAAGTTTGAGTCCTATCAACACAAACCCAAGCATGGTGGTGCATACCCATAAACTTAGGAGTAGAGGCAGGAGGATCAGAAGTTCAGGGTCAAGAGCTAATTTAATGGTTTAGCCAGTAAGGACTCTTGGCACCAAGCCTGACGACCTGAGTTTGATTGGTATCTACATGACAGAAGGAGAGAACTGACTTCTATAAATTGTCCTCTGACCGATACAAGTATACCACCGTGCTCGAATGCACACACACACACACACACACACACACACACATAACATTACAAGGTCATCTTTGGCTATAAAGCAGGTTTGAGGCCAGCCTGGACTACATGAGACCCTGTCTGTAAATAAGTCAGAGTACATAAATACTCTAAATCGTCCTGCTGAAATGGAAGGNGCAGTTAATACAATCTCAGCTAAAAGCAACCAAGTCTAGCACCTTTCCCCTCTATCAGTTCTTTAGAAAAACCTTGAAATGCATGCAGAAATGGAGCAGAACCTTTTTAATGGGCTCTTCCTTCAACATGTCAAGTGTTACAGCTCTGGCTCTGCAGTAGTTTGGCCATAGCCCCAGTATTACTAATTTCCACACTTCATTAATAAATAAATGGAGGCCCAGACCTATGGGATAGCTCTGAATCTACTCTTGGGAGTTGAGAGGATGTTTATGCACAAACAAAAATCCCACAATGCCTGATTGTAGACAAGAATCAAAATATCCAACCTTGCCAGATTCATGTTTCCAAAGTGAGCCTCTGGATTCCTGCTTTGAGAAGATTTCTAAAACAGAGCTAGGAGATATGTTTGGGGATCTGTGCCAACGCACATAAGAAACTGATCTGCCATTGAACCATCAAGCAAGTCTCAGAGTCTTGGATGATTTGGAACAGAAAGGGTCAGGGAGTTTACAGCCAGGACTCAGAAGCACAAAATTTTCAGGGACTTACATGGGATAAATTGGATTCTTACCTCAATTTTCCCTATATGCTTGAATTTGGGTTTTCCCCAATAAAAAGGCAAGANATGAAAAGCTGTAAGAGAAGTGTTAGGAAGGAGCTGGGTGAGCTGGTACACACCTGCATCCCAACACTTGGGAGGAGAGGCAGGAGGATTCAAGGTCATCCTTGGCTACAGAGTTTGAGGCCAGTTTGGGTTATATGAGACCATGGGGAGGGGTGCTGCTGTTAAAGAACTCTTCAATATTTCAGTTTGCTTTTGATTTTTGTTTCGAGACAGGGTCTTACTTTGTAGCTCTTGCTAGGCTGGAACTTGCTATATAGACCTGGCTGGCCTGGAAACTCACAGAGATCTGCCCAATATTGCAGTTTTAACATAGTTTTACTTTGTGCAGTTTCATGGAAAGGATGAGAGGAGTTCCCTCTATGGATGGAGGAGGAACTATTGAAACATAGCTGTGTCCTGAGAACTCACCTGAGAACCATCTTATTTAATATTCATAATAAAGCCATATGGTCCATGATATTATCCCCACTTTCAAAGAAGAGGCAGAGTAATGACAGAAACGCACCTTGTCACATCATCAGCCAAAAAGTCCTAGTCAAGCCTGAGATTCCTCGACTGTGCTTGGCTTCTAGTCTATGGGGACCCAACCTTCTTTCAAGCATTGTGGACTGCAGGGACCAACAGGGCCACTATCTGCTTATAAAATCACTGACCGTCTTTGAAACAGACCCAGGAAGTTTCCTGAAACTATGAAAGCAGTAAACCTTCACGAAAATGTGTGGAGTCCAGCTAACCTGGGTCTGAATTCTGGATCTATCAATTCCATTTGAATCACCTAGCAAGCCCCAGCCTTCTCATGCAAGGGGTGCCACAAGGCCACACAAGGTGGTGACAGTAATTAGTGAGATGGTGTATCTGAAGCTCTCTGAATATGGAAATCTAACAATAAAAGGCACCCATTGGTGGTACTATTTTGAGCTTGTAAAACTGACCTGCAGCCTTGAGGTTGCCTCAAAATGCCAAAGCCAAAGAGTTAGAAAGGATGAAGCAGAAGAATGGACCCAGGTCTTAAACGGAGAAAGAAAATGAAAGAAGGAAAGAGGTTGGAAGGATTAGGACACCCATCCCAGCAGGAATGCAAACATTTGAACTTGAAATCCAAACACAATATAGCTAAGCTGTTGAGTCCACAGTTACAAGCATGAAGAAAACAACCACATTTGCATGCTCATATGTATATATACACACACGCACACATTCTCCCAAGTGAAGATGGGAAAGGAGCGTACTTACAATGTAAGTACTTTAAGTATATGTAACTCAGGAACATATACATATACAGTGCTGGGGAAGAGCACTGAGCCCAGAGACCCAGAGTCAGAGCAGGTAGCTGCGTGGCCTCTCAGAAAACAAGAGGGCTTTTTGCAGCCTGGCAGGCTACATACAACCAGGGCTGCTGAGCAAGTCATACTAGAGCAGGAGGTAGGGTGGAGCACACTGGGAAGCTCCTAGAGTTGCAGGGACATCAGTGACCCTAGACTTTCTAGCCTTCACACTTTGCAGTTTTAAGTATCCTGTCCAACAAATTGAAGCAAAAGTCTTGGATTTATTTAGCAATGTCTGTTGATACCAAAACACCATAGAGAAAACCGGTGAGTGCAGAGGTCTTTTTCAAAACCTGCCTGCTAAGGCTAAACCCAAACCAAATCGGATCATCGAGTCAAGGGCTGGAAGATTTGGCNGGGGGTGTGCACAGGGCTGACCTTGCCCTTGCTCTTCGGCCTCTCTGACCCAGGAGGTGGTGAGAAGATGATGGGATTTCTGCTATGCCCTGAACCTCAAGGCAGGAAGAGCAAATAGACACTCCCCCATCTCCAGTACGTGGGCGCTTCCCAAGTCGACCTTTGGCTCCTGTACCGTCAAGCATCCCAACGCCCTAGCATCCTCCTTCCTAGGCTACAAGAAAGGTTGTCCTTCGCAAGAGCAGCTCTGGGACTCCCTAGTCCAGCCCAGGCTCCTCCTGGCTTAGCTGCCTTGTGATTTCCCCAGGAGCCTCCCGGTGCAGCTCAGCCCTGAAGGGTACCCTCTTTTGTTTGTAGGGAGAACACCGCTGCTGTGCAACACTGGAAGCCTGGCTGCGGGGGCGATTCCCCTGTCTGCTCACCCACGTTCCTCGTGCACTAGGGGCCACCAGATCCAGCACACGGGTCCCCAACTGTCCCCTCCAGTTCCCTGACCAAACACTTACTTCCTAGTCCCTCTGCTTTCCATGCTGTCTCCTCCACCGCCCCATAGCGCCTCAGAGGCTTCTCGGCTTCCAAATGGACAGACAGAGATTGCTTAGACTCCATTGCTGATTCCCACGGGCAAGTCGAGCGGTCCCCTTTCATTNCATCCCTGCTGAAGGTTGCAGGGAGGAAGGCGGCTCTGGTCAGCAGCGTTTTAAGAGGCTGGGCGTTCCTGAGGAAGCTGTTCCATCTCTTCAACTGCCAGCACCCGAAAGCGCCCAACTGGTACCCAGGATGGGGGAGGGATGCATAACACATGCGCAATGGAAGCTGGAGGGGAGAGGTTTGGGGGCTGGGTAGGGAGAGAGAGGGACAGATGATAAACTCTCTAGAACAACAAAAACAAAAACAACTAAAATAAAATCATCCCCAAAGGAAGCAAGAATAAGGTACCTGCCCATAATGGAGCCAGTGAATAAATAGGCTTTGCGTGAATGGATCTAACATTGTGGGTGGCTTGGGATCTGGTAGATGTCAAGTGTAATTGGTGAGCCAGAGTGTATCTGTAGATGATGTGTCTTTTGTGAAGGAGTGTGGACCCCAGCTTGTGGGTTCTGTGTTGTTTGCATTTATGTGCATGATTTGAATAAAAAGGGGGAAGCAGACACCGTGTGTGTGTGTGTGTGTGTGTGTGTGTGTGTGTGTGTGTGTGTGTGTACCTGTGTCAATCCTGTGTGTTTGTATAGACAGAGAGACGAAAATACTTTGGGCATATGACCAACAGAACTATTTGGAACATTACAAACCTGAAGAATAATCATAGTGACCAAACATGGCAGCATTAAAATATAGGGTCAGGACTGGCAATGGGGCTCAATTGGTACAGCATTCACAGCCCAAGCATGAGGACCCAAATCTGAGCTCCAGAACCCACATTAAAAGAGCAGGTGCAGCAATGTACACTTCTAATCCCCGTGCTAGGAGGATCTCTAATATATATCTATTTAAGAAGTAAGGGATGAGAACACAGCTCAGTGGGTAGAATGCTTGCATAACATGCACAAGCCTTGGGTCCTATCCCCAGCATCGCATACACCTAGCACACAAGTAGAGGCAGGTGGATGTGAAATTCAAAGTCATCTTTGGCTACATAGGGAGTTTGAGGCCAGCCTAGACCATGTCTCAAATGAATGAATGAATAAATAAAGCATAATCGGCAGCTAGATTGATAAAAATTAATACTACTTATTGAATGACTGCTAAACATAAAACACTTACCAATGTCTCTACGAAAACTAGCACTCTACTCCCCCTTGTTTTACAGAAGACAGAATTGATGTTCAGAGAGATCACTTACTCAAATCCCCACACTTCTGGGTACAGAATCAGCCCTTGAATCCAGAATATATGAATTCAGATTCTACCTCTTATTGTCCTGACTTTCTTGACTGTGTTATATTTAATTCTTTTTTTTAAAAAAAATTTTTATGTGCATTGGTGTTTGGCCTGCATGTATGTCTATGTGAGGGTGTCAGATCCCCTGGAATTGGAGTTATAGACAGTTGGTAGCTGCCATGTGGGTGCTGGGACCTGAACCTGGGTCCTCTGGAAGAGCAGCCAATGCTCTTAACCATTGAGCCATCTCTCCAGCCCCTACGGTTATATTTAAATTACATGTATGTGCATGAGCTGGGGTGAGTGTAGGGGATGTGCATGTGAATGCAAGTGCTCTCGAGGTCAGAGTCGTTAGAGCCCCTGGAGCTGGAGCTGGAGCTGTCAGCAGCTGTGAACCACCAGACATGGGTGCTGGGAACCAAACTCAGGTCCTCTGCAAGAGTCATGCATGCTCTTAACTGCCGAGCCTCCTCTGCAGCATCTCAAGTGCAGTTGTTTTGTATGGAGGGAGAGGAACAGACAAGGCTCTCTGGGTCAGGAGATGCTGGCTTGCTGTTTGTTAGTTATTTTGTGATGTTGTCTGGGGACATTGGTATCTATTTTTATGACTTGGAAGTGTGAAGCAGACCAGTTTTTCAAGAAAATGATTTTACCACTTAAAATAAGTTATCAACAGTGAACTCCTAAAGGAGCTAGCTTCAAAAACATCCTAAAACCATAAACCTAGATTATAATGACAGGTTTTGTTCTGTTTTGTTTGGGAGTTTGAATTGAGATGGGGTCTCATCATTTGGCCACTTCTGAGAGGTCCTAATCTAATTAGATAAAAACATAAAATAATATCTTATTTCCTTTAATAGTGAGGCATGAGAAATGAAACAAGGAGGTTGGAGTCTCAGTTGTTATGAGAACTGACTGCTCTTGCAGAGGACCAGGGTTCTATTTCTAGCACCCACAAGGCAGCTCACAATGGTCTGCAACTCCAGTTCCAAGGTGCCAATGCCCTCTTTTGGTTTCCAAGGGCACTGTATGCATGTGCACAGACACACAGTCAGAACACCTATACACATAAAATAAAAATAAATCTTAAAAAAAAAACCCAAAGAATTGAAATAAGATTGGGTGTGGTGGTATAGGCCAGTAAGTCCTGAGCTCAGGACTGGCAAGGGGGCTCAGTGGGTAAGCCTACCAAGCCTGATGGCCTGGGTTTCGTCTCTGGGACCTACATGATAGATGGAAAGAACCAACTCCTACAAATTGTCTTCTGACTTCTACATGACATACACTCCTGTCCAAACACACACACACACATACATACACACCCCCACACACACACTGAATAAATAAATGTAGTAAAAATTTAAGTATAATAAAATAGTATTTATGTATATTAGAAATTAAATATGTAATCAAATATTTTTAACTTGAGAAAATTGTTACTTTATGCCACCTGGAAAGTTAATTAATTAACTGGTTTATGTCACATTATTAAGCAACATTTAAAAAAATCAACTGATGAGTCTGTAGAGATGGCTCAACAGTTGAGTACTTGCGCTCTTGCATAGGCCTGGAGTTCCCAGGACCCACATTAAGTGGGTTATAACTGCCTGTAACTATAACTCCATGGGATTTGATGCCATCTTCTGACCTCTAAAGAGACCTTCATTCATGTGTGCATACACTCACATGACACATATGTGCAGACACACAGAGAGACATAAATAAAAATATTTTTTTAAATAAAATGAACCAGTGAAATGAACCAAGCCACTGGGCATGGTGTCACATACCTTTAATCTCAGTACTTGGAGGCAGAGGTAGATCTCTGAGTCCAAGGCCAGCCTGGTCTACAGGGGGAGTTCCAGGACAGCTAGGGCTACACAGAGAAACCCTGTGCCCCCCAAAAACAAAACAAAACAATAAGAACCCAGCGTGGTAGCACCTGGTGGGTAGAAACAGGAGGGTCAGGAATCAAGACCAGCTGGGCTACATGTGACCTTGACTTAAAAACAAAACCAGAAAGAAACAATAGCAACAAAGAACTGAAAACTACAGGTACTGAGGGACTAGGAGGGTATTGGAGTATATTCTTTGCACTATACTAAAGGTCATGGATCCAACCTAAGCAAAACAAAGACATATGAAGTTACATATTTTTTGGTGGGGGGAGGGTTTTCCCATGTGCACATGGAGGTTGGAAGTCAAAATTAGCTGTCTTCTTTAATTGCTTTCTTCCATATTCTTTAAGACAGGGTTTCTTACTGAACCTAGAGCTAACAGTTCAGGGACACTAGGGATTCTCCTGTCTCTGCCTTCCCAGCAATGGGGTTACAGGTGTGTACTAAAACACCTAACTTTTTATNTGGATGCTATGGATCTGAATTCAAGTCCTCATGCTTTGCATGACAAGAAGCTTGTCCATGGAGCCAACTCCCTAGCCCTTCTGTTTGAGGGTGAAAGGAATCTCTATTATAAAGATAAATTCTTTTCAGTATAGTTCCAGTTGAGATTTCAATAGGAAATTCATGATTAAAATTAACTTTGGTAAGCTGATTCTAAAATTCCATAGAAGAACAAAACACCAGGAATAGACAAGATAGGCATGGAAGAAAATGAGCAAGGCAGGAAAAATGTAATGATGAGATATCAAACCTTATTATAAGCTCTGACATGGTGTCCCAGGTCTGCAATCCTGGGACAAAAAAGACAGAGGCAGGGGGATCGCAAGTTCCAGGCCAGCCTTGTCTACAAACAGCTGGAACACACACACACTAAAAAGCCTAAAAAACAAAAACCCACAACACAGCAAAACAAGAATAAATGAAGAAAGAAAGAAAGAAAAAAAGAAAGAAAGAAAGAAAGAAAGAAAGAAAGAAAGAAAGAAAGAAAGAAAGAAAGAAAGAAAGAGAGAGAGAAAGAAAGAAAGTTAGATGATAGAGGAAGAAAATTGTAAGGCCCCCAATAAAGCCACATATATTTAGAATCTTGCTATATGACAGAGGCAATGTGCTGTGAGATGTTTGATTACACTGTGAAGATGTGTCACTGTGATTGGTTTAATAAAAAGCTAGATGGCCAATAGCTAGGCAGGGTGTGTAGGCAGGACTTCTAGACTGGAGAGCTCTGGCTCTGGGAAGAAGAAAGGCAGATACACAGAGGAAGCAGAACATGGAGGAGGAGAAGTAAAGCCACGAGCCACATGGCAGCACATAGATTAATAGAAATGGGTTAAGTTATAAGAGCTACTTAGAAACAAGTCTAAGCTAAGGCCAAGCTTTCATAATTAATAAGAAGTCCCTGTGTCATTATTTGGGAGCTGGCAGAACAGAGAAAGATTTGTTATAGCAATGTTACAAGTTGTGCTTCTCTACAGCATGGTGAGATAGCTGCCTTGCCAAGCAGAAACTGAAAGCCTCCCATCTCACACATACACATGTGTATGTACACACACACATACATACACACGCATGCACACGTGCACGAAGGCACACACAAATCCAGGTGTATGAAGAACGTAAGAAAAACACAGTTGAAAAAGATGGTAAAATACTATGGAAGAATGTTTTTTCAGTACTTTACAATGAAAGGATATTTTGATGGGGGTGCTGTAACGAGTCTTTCTCTGTTCCGTCAGCTCCCAAATAATGACATGGAGATTTCTTATTAATTATGAAAGCTCAGCCGGCTTGTTCCTAACTAACTCTTTTATCTTAAATTAATCTATATCTTTAAATCTATGTTCTATTAGGCAGCTTTTTACCTTTCTTTCATTCTGTACCTCTGACTTGTTCTGCCTCTCCTGGCATCTCCTCTGTGTGCCTAGATTCATCCCCAATTTTTCTCTATGCCCAGAAATCCCTGCCTATTCTCCCCACCTAGCTATTGGCAGTTTAATTTTTTATTAAACCAATCACAATGACACATCTTTACACAGTGTAATCAAATATCTTGCAGCAGGGTGCACCTTGGGGCTGGTGGGGAGGCCCCATTGAGTTCTCTCTCTAGCTGATTCTAAACCACTTTACACCCTTTGAGGAGATTCCATGCCCAGGAGGCTGTAATTCCACCCTTCTCCAGTTCCTAGCAATCACCTCTGCTCTCTTCCCCTAAGAATTACCTATTCTGAATATTTAATAGGAATGGCACTACCACATGCGGACTTGTGTGTCTGTTTTCATTTACTACACTCTTTTTTTAAAAAAATATTTATTTATTATATATACAGTGTTTCTGTCTACGTGTGTGTCTGCATGCCAGAAGAGGGCACCAGATCTCATTATACATGGTTGTGAGCCACCATGTGGTTGCTGGGAGTTGAACTCAGGACCTCTGGAAGAGCAGCCAGTGCTCTTAACCTCTGCGCCATCTCTCCAGCCCCTACCACATTCTTTTTGAAGTTCATCCACATTGAAGCATGTGCTCATCTATTTTCATGACTGAATAGTATTTCTTTTTATGGATATGCTACATTCATTTATCCATTCAGCCATTGATAAATAGATGAGTGGTCCTGCTTTTTAGCTACTGTGACTAGTTTCAAAATGAGCCTTGTGTATAAGCACTTATTTGAGTACCTGTTTATTTTCTTTGGGATATATACCTACAAGTAGAATTGTCAGACCACCTGGTAATTCTGTATTTAGCTTTTTGAGAAACTGCCAAAACATTCTACTTTTCTGCCAGGAATATGCAAATATACAATTTCTCCATATGCTCAGTAATGCTTAATCTTCATTTTTGTGACCCATCAATTAATATCATATTGTGGTTTTTTTCTATTCTTTCTCCTTCCTTCCTCTTTTTTCCTTCCTTCCTTCCTTTCTTTAGCATTTTACTCACTGTGTATCCCAGAAAAATCTAGAATTTTTGACCACCTTGCCTCAGCCTCCACAGCAGATGGGATTTTAGGCTTTTTCTACTAGGCCCTCTTTGTTCTTAATCTTGTTTAACATTAAATGTATATCATGACCTCAATTCTGTAATTTCATTGACTAGTGATAGTAGAAATAAAATGAAAAATATTTTATTTATTTTTTTCTTAAGACAGAGTCTATGCAGCCCTAGCTGGCCTCAAAGTTGCTAGGTATCCAAGGAAGAACTTGAACTTGAGGAGATCCTCTGCCCCATGAGTGCTGAGATTATGGGATTATGGGTGTGTGTCACCTCGGCCAGCAATGACTCCCCACTTCATATGTTTACATATCTGCTCACATCACCAGGAGGAAAAGTGACATGCAGCATATTAATAATAGTTACCTATAATGTCATGATGACAAGTGTTTAGTTTGTAGTCTCCAATGTTCCTATGAGAAAATGTGTATTACTTTCATAATCATAGAACTGATTTTGCTTGTTCTTTTTGTTAATGTAATTTGTGCTATGATATTTTATACATGTATAAAATGCATTCTGGATACTCTGACCACCTCTGCCAACCCCTGACTGTCCTGAATCCCTTCTCCACATTCATGTCCTTTTGTTTTGTCTTGTGACTCACTGAGTTTAACTAGCAGCCATGAGTGTGGAACTATCAATTGGAGCTTGGTGGGCTTAACAGCATGACACAACCAAAGACAATGACTGCCCTTCTCTCGGGATCTTTCAGTAGTCAATAGTTTAACATGGATTGAATAAAGGCCCCACAAGCCCCTTCACCATCCATGATTGTACACAGGGCCATTCTTTTTTTTTATTATTATTACGTTAATGTTGTGTGCACATGTGCACATGCATGCATGTACTTATGTGAATATTAGAGGACAACTTGCAGGAGTTGGTTCTCTTCTTCTATCTTGTGGGTACTTGCAATTGAACTTAGGTCTCTAGTCTTGGTGGCAAATACCTTTACCCACTTAGACATCTTGACAGTCCAGCAGAGCCAGTCTTGTGCAGGTAACAACTGCTATGAGATGATCCAAGTGGCCCTCTCATGTTCAAGATGTGGTATTTCTTGCCCGTTTCCCTATTTTCCAGCTTTTACATTTCTTCTGTCTCTTCCTTGATGTTCCTTGAGTTTAGAGGAGGTGGTATAGCTGCTGAGAACGTGTGGCGATTGAATGCTCAGTCCTAAACTTTTTTTTGTTTTGAAATAGGATCTCCTATAGTCTAGGAACCTCAGCTATGTAGCTGAGAATGACCTTGAACTCCTGATTCTCCTGCTGGACTTTCAGGCATGTACCACCACACTTGCCTAAATAATGTTTATAGTGCATGAAGTAAACCTAGAAAAATGTTACCAATGGTTGTTTCTAAAGTTATACTGAGAAGATGTTGCTCTATCATTTCAAAAATTAATAGATTCGGGGTCTAACGCTGTGTGAGAAACACAGAATCTGTGTTCCTGGAGAACCAGGCCACCACTGCTGCAGTGTGGCTGAGCCAGTCTGTTCCCATTAGCGTTGGACAATAATGCTTCAAGTTCAATAGCTGGCTGTCATGGCCACCTGTGCAGAGTGAGGCACTCTTATGCCAGCTCCTGGTCCTGGACAGTTGCCTCAACTCTGTTGGGAAGGCCAAGGACTCGGAGGGACAAGGGATGATTACTGGGAGCCAGGCCAGCAGGGACCAGCATGAGACGCTTTCATAACTGTCATCTCAGTTGATTGAAAAGAAGAATAATGCAGTATTATCCTGGTAATTTGAAACTTTATCAACATGATGACTATTTCAAATGTGAATGATATGGAGCTTATCAGAGCAGCATGGTTTTCGAAAATATGGGCTTTGAAATACGGAATACTGGTTGGATGGAGCCTGGATCCTGCTACTTGCCATCTGTGGTTTCCTGTGTGATGCATCACTTAATTTCTCTAAGTTTTATTTTCTCCCTGCTGCGTGTGTGTGTGTGTGTGTGTGTGT
>LZPO01044402.1:161492-175633 GCA_001675575.1 Neotoma lepida
GAGAGAGAGAGAGAGAGAGAGAGAGAGAGAGAGAGAGAGAGAGAGAGAGAAAGAGAGAAATAAAGAGGGGTTGGAGAAAGGGAGACAGAGAGAGAGAATCTCCATCTGTATGGCAGGCTAGCCTCGAACTCTTGACCTTCCTGCCTCAGCCTCCTGGTGCTTGGATTGCAAGTTTCTCTCTGGTTTACTGGGTGGTTTGTGGTATATGAATGTATATGTATTTGTGTGTACATCTGTGAATGTGTGTGTGCACACGCATGTACAGGCCAGGGATTGATACTGGGTTTCTTCTTCAACTACTAAACCTATCTTTTTAATTAATAATTTTGTGTGTGAATGTTTTGCTTACATGTGTGTATGTGTTCCACGTGGGTATCTGGTAAGAGAGGAAGTCAAAAGATGCCCCCCAAACTAAAGTTTGGATGGTTTTGAACCACCATGTGGGTGCTAGGAATTGAACCTGGGTCCTCTGCAAGAGCCACCCATGCTCTTAACTGCTGAGCCTTCTGTCCAGCCCCAACCACCTTATTTTCTTTTAAAACAGGCTCTCACACTGAACCCAGAGTTCGCTAATTTACAAAGGCAGCAAACCTTGGAACCCTCTTGTCTCCGTCTCCTCAGCACTGGGGGTACAGGCACACCCCACCCTCAGCTTTTTACATGAATGCTGGGATCCAAATTCAGATTGTTGTGCTCACACAGCACATGAGTAAGCTACCTCATCAGCTCCTGTGTTTTATTTTCTTTATCTTTAAAAATGCTAATGCCTTGGACTGAGGATGTGGCTCAGTTGATAGAGTGCTTGCCTAGGAGACAACAAGGCCTGGGTTCAGTTCCAAGCCCTGCATAAACCAGATGATGGTTCATGATTTTAACCCCAGTGTCCAGGAGATGAAGCAGGAGGTCAGCCTCAGGAGGCCAGGCAGACTAGAGAACCTATCAAAATTAAATAAATAAGCCTGGGCATGGTGGTACACACCTCTAATTCTGGCACCTGGGAGGCAGAAATGGGCAGATTTCTATGAGTTTGAGGACGGAGTGGTCTACATAGAGAATTCTAGGCTATCCAGGGCTACATAGTTAGATTCTACCTCATATATCTCATATATATTGAACACACTGTCATGATGACCGAATGAGATGGTGCATGATCTCACAACCTTATATAGAAACAGTGCAATAACATGTGCTATGTCATATTGAAAACATCATGATAAGTGACAGATGCCAGTCATGAAGGACCACATATTCTAAATCACAGTGAATTGTTGCAATAATAACAAGATGACTGGGACATTGCCTGTGAATGTGCCACTTGGTGTTGCATTGCATTGTCCCAATTCACAGAAAATGAACTGAGCAAGCTCCTCCACCCATCACCCTACCTCATCATCCTCCTACCCCTGCTGAATCTGTGCTTGGTCCAGCAGGGCACAAGGCTTTGTGGAACTAGCCATTTGCTCCTAGGGATGTGCAAGCACAGGAACAGACCATGTGAGAGCAGGATTCTGTCTGCTTCCACATCTGGCAGCCATAAAAAAATTTCTATGCACATGATGTATAAAAGAACCAGAAAGATGACCGACCTCCTATTCCCATGTTGTTTCTGTCATTCCATTTTAAATTATAAAGAGTGGAGAAAAGCTATGAGTGTAATATCTGCAGCCATATTGTTCTAAGGTTTCCATTCCTGTAAAATGGACTAAGTGACGGGTGAGATGGTTCAGCTGTAAGGCTCTTGCCACCATGCCCAGCAACCTGAGCTCAACACTGAGACCCACATGGTAGAAAGAGAGGACAGACTCTAGGATGTTGTTCTCTGGCCTCCACACAAGCACTGTGGTATATGCACACATAAGCACACACAAACACACAGCCACACCACAAAATAAGTAACAATCCTTTATAGATGTTATGCTGAATTGTACTCACCAGTGGGCATTAGTGTTAATGACAAGTCACATGACACAAGTGTCCTGACATGGTAGAAGCATGATCCATTCCCTTCAGACTGTCAGAGCAGGAACACCAATTGGCCCATAGTAGGCAGGAAGACACGTTAAGTATGTCTTCACTCACATGGCTGTCTCATGGAGAACTGAATCAGCAGTGTCTTCCTGCACTTGAAGCTAATAATCTCGAAGTGCTCCAAAGTCCTGCCCAATTCAGCAATGTACACCCCACCAACATTTACTGTGTTTGCACAGTCCTAACCTTGATCTCATCATTTCCCCATCCTTGCCTACACAGCTCATTGCTCTCTGAGAGAGAGTTACCCTGAACCAAATAGGAAATGAGTGAAGAGTCATTTAATAATGTGTTTCCAGATGACTCTGCACATCTGTCTGTTGTCAAGACCACTAGAATAAATGTCCCAGAAGTGCCTTGAATTCAACCT
Source organism: Neotoma lepida (assembly GCA_001675575.1). NCBI lineage: Eukaryota > Metazoa > Chordata > Mammalia > Rodentia > Cricetidae > Neotoma > Neotoma lepida. Next base: position 163,891 of record LZPO01044402.1, read on the forward strand.
GACCTCCACAACTGCCTTTTAGTGGGCTGGGGGCATAGCTCAGTAGTATGCACTAGTCTGGCATGTGCAAGGCCCAAGGTTTGATCCCCAGAGCCAAAAATGTGTGTGTGTGTGTGTCTGTACCTGTATGTGCCTGTGTGTGTGTCTGTCTGTGTCTGTGTCTCTTGTGTGAGTGTCTCTCTTTGTGTGTGTGTGCATGTGCACATGTGTGCATGTGTTTCTGTTTACCTGAGCTAGATTTTGAGGAATGAAAAAGAAATAATTTGATAATACACGAATCTAATGAGTTTGGAAAATCCAAGGTATTCGTATGACACATACATACACATATAGACACACATGTGTGCATAGGATATAATTTTGTGTTTTCTATCACAGCTTTGTTTTAGTGAGTTATTGAAACCAGAAAGGATGTGTATTGGATGTGTAAGAGTCACATCTTGTTGACTCTCCTAGGTACATTCACCTTTACTGACCTGTAATCTCCCTTTACTGTCTACTCTCATTGAACCAAATTGAGCTCACATTCTTTCCCCCTGTGATCTCCATATAACGTTCACTCTTTCCACAAATACTGGATACAAATGCTGGATACTTTGCTAGCTGCCAGGGCTCCATTCGATAGCTGACACATCAATCTCCCGGAACTCTGCTAGGGACAGATGTTCAGCTTAGTGTACCATGTTTCCCATGATTCTTTGAACAGACTCCTCTTAGTGGATGAGAACCAGGAAGCCTCAAAACCATATTCTAGGAAATCNACACTGCAAAATCCTTGTGAGAAAGAATAGGAACATCTCAGCCAAGCACTTGTTGTTGCTGTTGTTATTGAGCTAGGGTCTCAAGGAGCCCAGCTGGCCTTAAACTCAGTATGTAGCTGAGGAAGACCTTGAACTTCCAATCCTCTTGCCTTTGCCTGCCTCCTGAGTGTTAGAATTACAGGCACGTACCACCATACCTGGTTTATGTGGTGCTGGGGACTAAACCCAAGGCTTCGGATGTGCTAGGTGAGTACTCTCCCCACTGAGTTACATCCCCAGGCCTCTGCTAAGTACATCTCTCTTATATTCATCTCCCTGGGGATGCTGCCATTTGCTAAGTTCTGTTTATAAACAGGCTTCATCATTAATATGATTATATATTGACTTCCCAGCTTACTAAGCCAAGACCTTTGTAACAGCAAGGAACACTGACTTAGATGAGGTGGATGACAATGAGTCTTCTTGGAGGAAGTAGTAGAGGAGCCAAATTTTGAGGGATGAATAGGAGGTAATCTTGGGAATGTCCTCAGCAGCTGGAACAGCAGCTACAGAGATATGTGTGAATCTGATGACTTTAGGAAGTCCAATGAAAAAGGTGTCACATTCAGAGTTTGTCAAAACTATGAGATAATTTCCCTCCTTCCTCCATTTGTTTTAACAGATGAAGACATGGACCCAGTGATGTTTAGTGACATCCCAGTGAGGTTTAGGGACATCTCCAGAGTCACATCATAATTGATTCTGAGTAAGTCTATATGACATTAAGGCCCTTGTGCTCAACCACAGTGAGGCTGCAATATAGGTTCAGGTCAGGGGTCAGCAAGTGGTGAGTTTGAGCAGATAGAAAAGAGCGACATTTCCTTCCTAGTCTAGGGACTTTGGAGACTATCCAAAAGGCTGTGGAAACCACTACAAATTTTTAAAAAATATTTTTAAAGTTATATGTATGAGATGAGGGTGGTATGTGCATGTGAGTTTAGGTACCCATGGAGGCCAGAAAAAGACATTGCTCTCCTGGTGCTAGAGTAACAGGCAGTTGTGAACTGCCTGCCATGGGCACTGGGAACCAAAATTGGGTCCTCTGCAATAACAGCTTGAGTTCTTGCCACTTTGCTAGCTCTCCAGCCCCAGGATTTTAAGCAAATGGAAACATAGCACACCAAGGCTTGCCTGACTCACTGGCTATATATAGCTTTTTGAGATCATTTGTCACTTTTCCCTAGCACTAGAGTTTGGCTCCCAGAACCTGCCTCAAATTACTCACAACTGCCTGTTAAGTACAGCTCCTGGGGATCTAGTGCCTTCTTCTGGTCTCTATGGACACCCATGGGCACATGCAAACACACACACACACACACACACACACACAGATGCTTTCAGTCTGGGTGTGTGCTGGTCCACAGTCATGAAATCACCTCATTCTCTCTGATTCTTCCCATACTTCCCTCTTCTTTCTATGCCTTGCATGAGAAAAAACATCCACACCATTACAGGCCTCCCATCTGTATTAAGCACCCACCCCACTCCCATCCCAGCCACCAACTAGAAATAAGAGGCAGCCTGTTCTGTTTCCCAAGCAAAACTTGAAAGAATCGCTCAAATTGGACAGATGAAGGTCACATGGCCACTGCTAGCCCAATCAGGAGTGTGAAATGCACTGATTAGCTTACCCCCAGTCACATGATTCACCCCTTTGTGCCCGAAGAGTTGCCTTTTGTCAGGATTTCCTAATCAGGAACTGAGAGCTTTTGGGAAGGGATGGAGTAATGGGTGCTGGATGCTTCCCACACCGCTCTGGTGATTGCATCATGTCAGGACTGGTACCTGCCTTGTCCACAGTGAATGGGCCTGTGAAGGTTGTTGGCTGCAATTTACTTATGTTTGCTAGACCAGGGACTGGCAGGATGACCAAACCTGAAAAAGCACATTCCATCCCCAGGACCCACATGGTGGAAGGAAAGAACAGACTCCCCAAAGTTGAATTCTGACCTGCACAGGTGCTCCATGGAGCATCCATGTTCTTGTCGCACAAACTAAATAAACAAATAAAATATTTTTTAATAAATTTTAAATTGCAAAAGTATTGAGACTTTTTCAACACCCCCCGAAAAGGACTATATTACTGAAGTGAATATAAAAACAGACTTTTTCAACATCCTCCCAAGAGGACTACATTATTGAAGTGAATATAAAAACATAGGCCATCTTGCTCCACAACATTAATAAGATGAACAAACCGATAGAGCTAAATTATAGACAGGGGCACATTCTAGTACCTGTTTTAGGATTCTGCTGTAATTTGCAGCCATTCAGATGACATCATGTACAGGGCCCTAGTCTGTCCCTACTGTTATGGGGAGGGGAAGAGAATAAAATCTGTTCTTTCCTCCTCCCTTATAATTACTGTGTCCTCTGGGAAAGTGACCCAAGTATTCCTCACCACACTGGAAAAAGGCTTGTTTTGTGGGTCTGAAGAACTACTCTGTTTAAAAGATACAGTTAACTTCTGTATTCAACTAACATAGGATGAGGAAAATTTTTAAATTATATCTGGAGCTGGGAAGATAGCTCAGTAGTAGAGTGTTTGTTTACTGTCTTAATTTGGGTTTAAATTGCTGCAAAGAAACACCATGAATTACCAAAGCAATTTGGAGAGGAAAGGGTTTATTTCACTCACAATTCCATATAATTGTTCATCATCAAAAGCTGTGAGAGTAGGAACTCAAATAGGGCAGGAATCTGGAGGCAGGAGCTGATGCAGAGGCCATGGAGGGGTGCTGCTTACTGGCTTGCTCCCCATGGCATCCACAGCCTGATTTCTTATAGAACCCAGGACCACCAGCCCAGGGAGGGCACCACTCAAGACGAATTGCTAAACGGTCTTATTAATAAAAAACACGGAGCCAGAAATTGGGGTTAAAGCTGAGAGATCAGAGGAATAGGACAAGCCACAAAGCTGACCTCACCTCACCGACCTTCAGTCTCCAGAGAGACCTACTTCCTGTATACCCGCACCTATATTCCTTTCTGTTCTGCTAACACATTTCCTCTCTCTGCCTAGCTACATCAATTCCTCTTCGTGCCCAGCTCTGTCACTTCCTGTCTGTCTGCACAGATCTCCAGACCTTTATGGTTAACTAGCATTGGAATTTAAGGCGTGTGCCACCATGTTCCCAGTGTGGCCTTGAAATCATAGAGATCCAGACAGATCCCTGCCTCCTGAGTGATAGGATTAAAGGTGTGTGCTATCATTGTCTGACTTCTATGTCTAATATAGTGGCTGGCTTTTTCCTCTGATCCTCAGATAAACTTTATTGGGGGACACAGATAAAATATCACCACACCGACTAATCACTAATTAAGAAAATGTCTTACAGCCGGATCTTATGGAGACATCTTCTCAATTGAGGTTTCCTCCTTTCAGATAACTCTAGCTTGTGTCAAGTTGACCAGACAGCACACCTACAGGGCCCTGTATTCAACCCCCAGCACTACAAAACAGAAATTTGCTTTAGTTTGAACATGTACACACTTTTGTTATTCCCTAAATAATATAGTATTGTTGGGAGCCGAGTGGCCTAGTTTTGGATTAGCATATGAATATTTGTTCAACAGATCTCTGAGAGCAAAACCTGTGGAGACAGTCTCTCACTCAGCAAGGACTAATGGACCTTGGGACAGCACAGAATACCGCTGAGACTGTGAGGCCTGCATGCTTTTTGTTGGTTGTTTTTTTACTCTTCTGGGGGGCCTGCCACCCAGTTCCCAAATAAATCATACATAGAGGGGCTTATTCTTACTTATGAATCTGTCTCTTATACACATCTAGATGTGTATAAGAGACAGCTTTTTTCCTCCGTGTCTGGCTGTGTAGCTGGGTAGCTGGCCCCTGGAGTCCTCCCCTTCTCTGCCTACTTCTTTTCTCTCCTCTATTTAGATTTCTCCTTCCATTTATCCTCTCTGCCTGCCAGCCCCACCTATTTCTCTCTCCTACCTCACTATTAGCCATTCAGCTCTTTATTAGACCATCAGATGTTTTAGACAGGCACAGTAACACAGCTTCACAGAGTTAAACAAATGCAACATAAACAAAAGTAACACATTATAAAATAATATTCTACAACATGTGCTCTCTCTCATAATTGTTGATGATTCTCTTGGTGGTTTATAGTTTCACTTTGTCAGTCATGCATGGGACAGATGTAATCATTCCTGGAAACCCCATTTTTTTTCTCCAATATTTTCCCCTAAAAATTCTTTAGGAACTGATGCTTCTCAGGTTTCTTACCTGGAAATACCAGCTGTCACCTCAGACTCTGGGAACATTGCTGATTTGGTGGGGGCAGATTCAGAGGCAATAAAAGTTAATGGGCACATATAAGAAAGCAACACGGGATATTAATTACATCTTCTAATTCTGGGGAAAAAAACAAACATTAAAATGTAAAAAGAGTGCCTTATCAAAGTTCACCCTTTATAGAGAGGATTAGGCTACAAGACCCTTTTGTAGGACAAGGGAACAGTTGGAGAAATACAAGCTAACTGCATGTAAACAGTTTATGGCAAATCACCCCTATTTCTATCAATATGCTTTGTTAAGTTTTGAACAATATTGCTGTTCTTGAGAATGTGTGCCTATGTCTATCACCTTTTAACTTTGTAAGGACAGGATGTGCCTGGCTTGATAATTAGCGAAGCTAACAAAATGCTGAGCACTGTTTTTGGTTTAAAAGTTGTTTTGATGTAAAAGTTGGAAGAAAAAAATTATTTGTTTTTTCCAGAGGTTAATCCTGGAGGGTGGAAAAAACATGCTTGTTTTTGAAGTATAAATAAAGATGGCCCAAGCTATTTGGGGCCAGCTGCTTGTGTGAAACTCATTTGGTGGTTGGACAATTCTTCTTTGCACTGTTTCTCCTTCCTTGTCTCAAGACCCAAACTCAGCTGCAGCGGGACTGTGACACAGTATAACTACTTACATGGAATCAATATTGTACTGGGCATTATAAGTAAGCTGCTGGTGATGTGAGGTGTCTGGGAAATAGGTTTGGTTACAGCCAAACACCACACAGTTTACAGCAGGCTTCTTGGTCTTCTGTGGACACTAACAGTGACTGGTCCCACAGGCACCTGGACAGGCTTTCATGTTTTGTTTATTGGTGTGTGAAAGACGGATGGGGGACAGAGGGGTTTGGGAAGCTGGGAGGGGGCAGGGGGCAGTGCCTATGCCACAGCACTCATTGAAGACAAAGGACAACCTCAGTATAGGTCCGTACTTTTTACCTTGTTGGAGGCATGGTCCCTTTGTTGCCATCCGGTCAGCCTGAGAGTCTCTAGGACTCTGCTGTCTCTGCTCCCCCCACATCTCCTGTAGGAGCCCTGGGATTACATTGCATGAAAGTATGGCTGGTTTTTTATGTGGGTTCTATGGATTCAAACTCAGGTCCTTATGCTTATGAAACAAGTGCTTTACCCACTGAGGGATCACTGCAGTCTGCAAACTTTCACATTTAACCCTAACTTACATTAAGGTTGAAAAGTCTAGCTACATGCAAAGTGTGGTGCTGAAAGCCCATAATCCCAGCAACTGAGAAGTGGAGACAGGAGGATCAATAGTTGAAGGCCAGCCTGAGCAATCCCAGCACTTGGGAGGCAGAGGCCGGCAGATCTCTGAGTTCAAGGCCAGCCTGGTCTACAGAGTGAATTCTGGGACAGCCAGAACTACACAGAGAAACCTTGTCTCAGAAGACCAANGAAAAGAAAAGTTTAGCTTTTTGTCCAAGATCCTACAACTAGCTCATAGAGGACATGGCACTAACGGCACTGGTCTAAGAATCACACTTCTCATTAGAAAAGATGTCCTGTCTTCAGCCATACCACCCTGACCATGACCATCTTGTCTGGCCTCAGAAGCTAAGCAGGGTAGGGCCTGGCTAATACTTGAATGGAAGAAGAGATTTTCTTGAGTAAAGCCCAGGGAATTTGCAAGGGAAATATTGGATTACCATACTATGACTAATCAGCCTGATTGAGCATTACCTATTCATTATACCTCAGAACTGCTTGCACAACTGAGAACAGGTTGTTGCATGTCTCTTTCTGGTTCTAAGGAGCTGCACATCTATCACAGAATGATAAACTCAGCAGATGTGTGACCTACATATGTAATCAGTGCTGGGAAAATTTTTCATTACTCAACATTTACAATGCGAAAATATAAGGGCCAAATTTTGATGGCCTCTGCTGACTCAAAAGGAAAACGTTTATCACTAGAAGTGAAAGACAAGAGCTGAATCATGTTCTTCCATAGCAAATATTGTTGCTATTAACACATTGAGTGATACAGTGAGAAAGACCACCTCTGGAACACCTAATATCACCAGCAGACAGGTCCAAGGAACACTGTCATAGTACTGTCACTTTTTTGCATGGATGTACATGCACTGAGGCTTGAACCTAGAGCCTTATGCAGAGTTAGTAAACACTTTATCATTGAGCTGTGCCACCCACCCCTATTCTATTAGGAAAGCACAAATTGTCATTTCCAGTTATTATCAGATGAGCTTATCATAAATGTGTGGTGATTTGGTCAATGTCACAGTATAGTATTGCAAACTCCAATGCCTGTAGATACATCATAGAGATTGTTAGTTGGTATTTGCAGCACTGCGGTTACCGTGCGAGAAAAGGTCATGAGGCACGACAAAACCCAGTATCAGAGCTTTATTAAAAAGTAGAGAGGGAGAGAAAGAGAGGAGAGAGAGAGAGAGAGAGAGACAGACAGACAGACAGACAGACAGACAGACAGAGTGGGGGAGATGGCGGGGGAAAGAGAGAGACAGAGAGAGAAGGGCAGAGCACAGGCGCACACGGAGAGAGAAAGAGAGGAAGAGAGAGGAGGAAGAGGCGGGATTTCCTTTGCACATATGTGAACTGCACATGTGAGGTCACTTAGCTGGGGGAGTGGCCAGGAATTCCAACATTCCAGACTCTTTGATTATTATAAAAAAGGTAAGTGAACAGGAATAGGGGTCTGTATCTCCCAAGAACTGCTTCCAGCTGACTTGATGGACGTTGGAGTTCTGGGGGAGGGGAGGGCGTAGGGAAGGAGGCTTCTGAAGTAGCCAGGATGTCCTGGGATGGCGGGTTGTCCTCTGTTNCTTTGGAGTTGTCCATCTTTCTCAGCTTGGGACTCTGGCTGCTTGTGTCTGAGAGAGTGCTGGTGAGACAGAGAAAAGCTTAGAAAAAAGTTTTTAACCTTTGGGGGGGGACCCAGGGTGAGGGAGGGGGTCCCAGGATGGGGGGGTCCCAGGATTAGTAAAGTTTATACTTAATTCTGAAGCAGATCCATTTTGTCTAGATGAATTCAAGCTGGTTTCTTGCAGTTAAAGAAATTTTTTAAACATATTAAGAAGCAGCCCAGACCCTTTTTGGTCTGTGGTATAAATACCTTTGGTCTGTTACTGTTTCTTACTCCCTGGATGTATATTTGATGGCTCTCATCCTTCAGCTCTAGGGTAGACCCTGCAACAATTAACTGAGTAGTTAATTAGGAGAGCGAACCAGAAAGGAAAGGCTTGTGGGTTGGTACCTCGTTCTTGTGGAATTGGTCCTCTGGAATTTGAGAGAGCAGGGTCCTGTCTGTGACACACTATGCATGAGGAGAAGAGGCCCTGCTGATAGGTCTGGAGTAAGGCACATGGGGGGAGCAATGAAATAAAGCTCCTATCTTGGCTAGAAAATCTCTTCCCATTAAGGGCACAGGACAGGTTGGCACAACTGAAAATGTGTAGGTGAGAGGGATACCCCTGAAAATACAGTTAAGTGGTGGGGTCTGATGAGGTGGGTAAGGCTATTCCCCTATCCTGACAATAGGGAAATGAGAAGGAGGTGTAGACCCCAGACCCCAGACCTCCAGGACTGAGTAAATGGCTCTAGCATCCATCCAGGAGATGGATTGGCCCATGCTGTAATGGCTATCTCAGGCTTCCTGTGAGCCCATAGCCAAGTCTAGGAGATTCTGGTCTGATGCTCCCATGCCACGAGGTGCATGAGGGCAGTCAGTGTCTCTTGGTGGCACTTTGGACAAGGCCCAGGTTGGCCCATGTGGGGCAGGGCAGGCACAAAGCTCAGTGGCCTTTTCTGCCACTTAAAACAGGGACCTGGAAGCCTTTAGGCAGCTGCCAGTCGGATGGTGTATGCCAGCATTTGGCAGTTTTGTTCACGGGCTTTGTCATTTTTCCCATGGTACCTTGAATGCCACAAACTGAGACTCTGCCTGTGGATGTGGGAGGGGCACTCTCTCCAGATGGTTAAGTTAGCCCTGATGCCGGGAAGCTCTGGGAGACATGGGGGAAATTTATTACGTATAGTTTACTGGTTTTAGGACAGCCTTAGGAAGACTTGCCAGGAGGCAGTGTGTAAACTGATCTCTGGCTATAGGGCCCATCTGGGTTATTTTAATCCCAATGTGGGTCCTAATCAGAAACTACCTCAGCCCTGGGTGGGTGGGCAGGATTGGTTTGGTGAAAAGCATTTGCATGCATCCTAGCCTGCTTCCAGTCCTCTCTCATTCTTAGGGCAGCTTGAGAGTGAGAGGAAGAGAGTGGGAGGAGTTAAGGTAAGAGCTAGAGTTGGGCACAAGCAGCTCGCCTGATACCATACAGTCCGCCCAGTACCAGAGAGCAGAGCAGAATACATAGGCGGAAGTTAGAGTTTCGGAGAGCCCACCCAGTACCAAAGAGCAGAGCAGAAGGCAGATAGATGGGAGTTAGAGTTCCAGAGAGCCCATCATTACTGGAGCATGGAAGTTCTTTAAACCTGAGCGGAAGTCAGACAGGCAGAAGTTCTTTGGAGTCAGAGATTCCCCTGGGTTAGCTTACACATGGGCAGAAGAGAAAGACTGAGAAAGGTAGTTAGGAGATATGGTAACTCTTTTTATTTGCCCATTTGCTGTAGAAGTTAGGTAATTCCTGTGAAATATCTGGGTCCAAGCAGCCATTAAGCGGCCATATTTTTCAGAGGAAGGGTGGGAGGAAGAAGCCTTATGTCCCATGACTGCAGCTGAGAGAGAGAAATAAAAAAACACAATGAACCAAGGCAAGGTCCTGGATGAAAAGCCAAGGTATATAAAGTAAAAGAAAAGAACTGAATGACCCAGGCCAAGGTCCCAGACACGAGGCCAAGGTATATAAAATAAAAATAAAAAAGCGCAATGACCCAAGGGCCTTGATCTTGGACATAAGGCAAGGTCCCAGGCATCCCCAGGACAAAAAAACGGGTCTATAAACAGGAGCAAGCCACCGAACACTTCGTCAAGTGAGGGGTGGGGGCCTTTAGGCTGGCGCAGGCAGACTCGCTGGGAAACTTACAAAATTTACCACCCCATTGGGTCAGTGTAACCTGTGGGCCGTACGCAGCCGGAGGACGCAGCAGGTCCAACAACGAGAAATATAACTCAAACTACAGTCGTGGGAAGTGGTGAGGGGTTGGGAAGGTAAAATTCACCCCTGGTGCAACCGGTGTGTGTGCGGAGCAGTTCGGTGGCTGGGAAAATGAAAAAAGTAGCAGTTGTGGGTAGAGCAGAACCTCAGCATAGGGTCCCGGGCAGGCACAGAGAGTTCCGCCAGGAGAGCCTGCCTTGCCTCGGCACCAATGTTAGTTGGTATTTGCAGCGCTGTGGTTACCGTGTGAGAAAAGGTCATGAGGCACGACAAAACCCAGTATTAGAGCTTTTTTAAAAAGCAGAGAGAGGGAGAAAGAGAGAGGGAGATGGGGGAAGATGGTGGAGAGAGAGAGACAGAGAGAGGGGGCAGAGCACGGGCGCACACGGAGAGAGAAAGAGAGAGAGGAGAAAGAGGCGGGATTTCCTTTGCACATGTGCGAACTGCACATGTGAGGTCACTTAGCTGGGGGAGTGCCAGGAATTCAAACAGAGATAAATATATTGTAAGACAACAGGAAGTAAAATCTGTGGTAAACTATGGCTTAATAGAACACTATTGCAGTCGTGTAGACTTTGTCAGTTCCAAAGGAAACTGCATTTCCTCAAATTCCTAAAGACAATCTAAAATAAATATCCAGAAATGGGCTCAACCTGGACTATGGGAGGATTTCAGATAAAAGCCAACATTCCTCAGGAGCTTGTGCAACTGGTCTCCCTCTACCAAAGGGAGGTTTCTCCCTTATCACTGGCCAAAGGGACAAATCGATTTCTGTGGTACCTATTAGCATACCAAAGCACATGCTGGCCTCCAGGCTCCCTCAGTATCGTAAGTACCTGTTACACATTTCAGAGTTCCCTAGCATCCTCACCCTTCTCACCTCCTCCCCTACCCTAAACTCCCTCCAGCTCATGGGCTTACCTCCCCACAGCTACTCCTTCTCCTTCCATTTTTGTTATGTGTGCTTGTAGGCAGACTTTTCTTTCCCATCAGCTAGCTCCCAAATAACCATATAGAGACTTAAGAACACAAAAAGATTATTTTACAACATGTGCTCTCTATATCTCCCTTTCTCTAAGTTCCTCTGTCTCTCTCTCTTTTCTCTGTTCTGCTTCTCTTATGGCCAGGTCCAGTCTTCTGGCCATGTTCAGTCTACTTCTTTCTTTCTTTCTCTGCTCTGAACGCTTCCCGATGCCTCTGGCTGTTCTCTCTCTCATATCTATGACAAAAACCTTCATTTAACTGTACCTGGAGCAGTCATGCTGTCAGTTCACACAGCCTATACATCTGTTTTATTTTTTGAGACCAGGTCTCATGTAGCCCAAGTTGGCCTTGAACATACCATGTAGCTAAGGATGACCTTGAATACCTGATTCTTCTGCCTCCACCTCCCAAGGGCTGGGATTGCAATGTGTGCCACCATACTTGGCTATCTTCCCATTTTATGAAATGCCACAAATTCACATAGTCGACAGAGTCATGGCCAGAGTGATCTCATTCTTTGGGTCCCAACAGACCAGAGCCAGTCATAATAGCTCAGTG
>LZPO01044402.1:175724-205744 GCA_001675575.1 Neotoma lepida
TAGGATTATATAGATGAAAGACAAAAGTGGGGATCAATGTGCATGTGCCCAGCTGATGAAATGGCTCAGTAGATAAAGCTGCCAAACCTGACAACCTGAGTTCAATCCCTGAAACCCACATGGTGGAAAAAAAAGAACCGATTCTTACAAATTACCCTCTGACCTCCATGTGCAGTGGCATGCATGTGGATATGCACATCCACACACACATAAATACATGATTTTTAAAAGTTTTTAATATAAAATTCTCTAAGTTTTCAAACCCTTTTGATATCATAAAAACATCCTGTAGGCTATTAGTTTACAGCTACTAATCTAAAATATCACAGAAATTTCTTCATTTTAAACATAAAAAAGGATGTGGTAGAAAAAATAGAAGCACTCACACCTAGGTCATTGTTGAATGTGCTATTGCTGGTTTGTTCGTTTTTGTGTCTGGATCCTGAGAGCTTCCTTTACCAGCACCAAGTGATATCCAGAACAGCACATGCTTATCTTCACACCTCTTCCAGTCTGACGCCTTGCACAAACATATAAGTGGCTCACACCTGCTCCCTCAGTCTATATAAAAGACTCACAACCTGACAGTATTCAGTCAGTCTGAGCAGAGTCTGAGCCTGCCTGAAATGGAAGCCTTGGTTTAAGAGCCTCATTCTCCAAAAGTAATGTTTTCAGGAATGTTTGCTTTTCATCAGACCAAGACAGACACTCCTCCTGAGTTCTATGGCTCCAGCTACACATTCAAACTAGGGGTAAATATTTGCTCTGAAATGAAAGACAGGTAGTCTGGTAATTGCTGTGTTGCAAATCTCAGAGGGGTCTGGAAGCCTCAGTCATCCATTTCCTCAACAAACTCCAAGGAGCTTTATTTTTCATTTGTTCAATAAATATCTTAGTCCAAACTGGTATTTCCTCTATTTTACTCTTAGACAGACTTTTAACTGTCTCTGCTTCCACTCTTAACCAAGTGCTCCATTATCTATGTCATTATATACAAATAACAGAGGCTGCTGTTCTGGACTAAGCTTCTGCATAAATCTGGCTGAAAATCAAAATGGAGCCACTTGTGCTAAAGCGCCACAACACCTAGCTGAAATGAAACTGTTTACCTGATCTTCCTGGAAATGAGGATTAGAGAGCTCCATTAGCATGACAATGAAAGTCCCTGGTCCTAATCCTAACATAAAAGAAGGAGTCTGAAATAACTAATCCTTTAATTTCCTATTATCAAAGTCAAACTGAGGATACTGGAATGAGGAAAGGTGGAGTCAGGAGAGATGCTAGACAGCCACTGAGAAAGCAGGACATGTAGAAAATGAGGTAATAAGCCATAAGCCACGTGGTGAAGCATAGATAAGAAATATGGGTTAATTAAAATGTAAGAGTTAGCTAGTAACAAGCCTGAGCTATTGACTGAGCATTTGTAAGTAATATTAAGCCTCTATGTCTGTTATTTGGGAGCAGGTGGTCAGGATAGGAAAACTCTATCTACATATAGTGGTCCAACGTGTGGCCAAAATATCCACATAAAACCTGACAAAGCTTAAACAAAGATTCTAGACACACAGGAATAGAGTCAGGCACAGCTTCTTGGTAGCTGCAGTTTCTTGGGTGAGCTCTGTTTGCTGGCAGTGAGCAGCGGTATGGTTCCTTTAAGAGATGGCTTCCTGGCTCAGTGCTAGCAGCAAAAATGGGTGGCTCTTTTGAGAGGTCTGTGGAGGCCCACCAAGCTTCCCTAGTGAGATCTAAGCTTGCTTCACCCGGCAGGGCTGCACTAGAGGATTGCTTGACCACATGCATGGTTACTAGGAAATTGGAAGGGTATGCACTTGGCTGTGCCAAGGGGAGGTCTTTTGCTCCACCCCTTTGCCTTCCTATAAAGGGGCTGATGGAGGGGCCCTCCCGAGGCTATCCTGTGTTTCTATCTGTCTCTCTCTCCTCTATATTTCTATCTAAATCTCTTATACCTCACTCCTCAAGAGTGGGGGAAAAAGTGGGAGCTGGTCTCCCACAGAGGTCCTAATGCCAAACACTTAAATGGTGTTTGTGAGTGGTGGGCGACAGACTGCTTGATGGCAGTATGGACCCAAAACTTCCAAGAGTTGGGGCAGTAAACATGGCTCCCAGAGCTGGCAGTAAATGTACTTCAGCCATAAGACTAGCCTCTCAGGGAACTGACAGGGAGAAGCCAGCTGCCAGCATGCCATGGTTTAAGTTACACAGCAGGTTGTTTTGGTTAAGGAAAAGATTACAGATGCACAGTACGGACAGATTCAGACAAAAAAAAGAGCCTCTAAATGGGTCACAGTGTGTTTGAAAATATGCACAGGCTTGGAAGAGAGAAGAGAAAGAATGTATATAGTCTTAGACTTAAAAATATAGCTTTAAAATAATAAAATAAAGTCCTTAAAAAGGGCTTAAAGTAACATAAAGGAAATAAGCCACACAAAGATGAAAAATACACAGAGTCTGGATCCTGTATGTTACTGTGTTGTCATTGAATTTTTTGGCTGCTAAGAGACACTGGATTGTAAAAACTGCTCAATTCAACTAACCTATATATTTTAAAGATATCTTGACTTCAAAATTTAAGTCCAAAGGTGTGTTGCTTTGCGGGGGAAGTTATGCTTTTATTTCCATAGGAAATGAGAGGCTATGGATTCATTCTGTGTTAAAGAAAATCTGGTTTTATCAAAGAAGACCCCCTAAAATCCTGGCTACAAACATAAAAAAAATAAACCTGGAAGAATCATGAGACACGTGATGTATATTTTACCTGCTCAAACATAAACAAAAAATCATCTTTGGCTGACTTGTGTACAATGCACAGTCTATACTTGTATTAATATAGATATGTATGTTACCTTTAAAAGTTTATGTATTTTCAGAGCAAGGAAACCAGACACCAATGAAAATGATGGCCCAGGTGATCCAGCATCCAGCTTCCAGGCTGTTGACTGAGATGACTCAGCCTCACAAAATACTACAGCCAAGACTTAACAATTATCCTAAATTTTCTCAGGGTCCAAAGATTACTAGTGTCTCCAAACAACAGGAAGTAGTCTAGAGAACTTTGCCCACATTCCCAAAAAATGGATTACGGGTGTTTGTTTAGGAGGGTTGGTTACAAATTATTATTGGTCATGGTAAAGAAAAAAAATTAACCAAAAGAGTTAGATTCAAAGATCTTTTTCTAAAGGAAAAAAAGCAGGATAGGATATAGAAATGATAGGATTAAAGGGTAGATTATTGAATCTACTTCAATCCAAAAACCAACTATTAATCTTAAATACTTTACATTCGTATGGATTTTGATTTATTGATACAAATTTAAAATTAATTTTTGTTATACTGTATGTATGTAATGTAATTAAATACAGATTAATAGTCATCTATAATAGCCAAACTTATAGTCATATTAGGTATGTTTTCAAGGTCATACACAAATATATTTAGATAGATGGTCTTCAAACACTTCAAAGACCTACACAGTATGGCATTTAATATGTTTAATAACCTAAGGCTTTTCATGACAGTGAGACACATCTGCTTCTGACAGCACCAATCTACTTCAGAGAAGATGATGGGCATAGAAAAAATTCCATATGGAGTTTGCTTTCTTTATGGCAAAAGCTAGTCATGTGGGCAAAGAAACTGTCCTTGCCTCAGTTGCTGACAATATCAACTGTCCAAACTGGACCAGCAGGATTCAAGAAAAGCAACTGACAAACTTTGCCAGACAAGGTAAGTCAGTCTTTCAGAATCCCCTGCTTCACAGGAAAGTCTGTCAGATATGCTAGGCCTGTAGGCCAGAGTTGGATGCTCCAATGTTACAGAGAAACTTTGGGTAACATTCCAGACAGCCTGATGTCCCTGTCATTAAGCAACATTTCACCCTTCTGGGATCTTTTACAGAGCTGAAGACTAGATAGTCATAGTTATAGTTTTCCTTGGTTATGATAGAAGGTAAATTAGATACAAAACTTTGGACTCACAAAGATAAGATAGATAATAGAGTATTTTTTAAATCTTGCCAAATACAAATAAACTAGATATTGTAACTGTAATTCGTACTTAAAAACTGTTTTGTTATATATAGTTTTACTATGTTAAGGTTAAAACCTTCCTTTTTAATTAGGCAAAAGGAAGGAAATGCTGTGGAATAATCCTTCTGTAGACTGTGAATATGTATTACTCTCATTGTTTAATAAAGAAGCTGATTGGCCAATAGCAAGTCAGGATAAACTTAGGCGGGACAATCAAATTGAAGATACTAGGATGAAGAAGGGTAGAGTCAGGAGAGACGATAGCCACCGAGGAAACAGGACGTATAGAAAATGAGGTAACAAGACATGAACCACATGGTGAAACATAGATAAAAAATATGGGTTAATTTAAGTGTAAGAGTTAGCTAGTAACAAGCCTGAGCTATTGGCCAAGCATTTACAAGTAATGTTAAACTTCTGCGTCAGTTATTTGGGAGCAGACATTCATGACAGGAAAACTCTGCCTTTGGGAGACCTATTCTCTCCTTGGTCAGCCATACCAGGTGATTACCCTTAATCAAGATGGTGGTGAAGCCCTAGTACATCTTTCCTCTGCAACCCTAGCAAAGATGGCAGCCAGCCATGTGTTGCTGATATCCGAAAATGGAATCATGCTACATGGTTTCTTTTAGATTACCTATGCATAGACTTTTGGTTATCAACCCTATGTTATAAGTTTAAAATTAACTTTTGTTACAGATATTACAGATTTTTTTTAACCATAGAAAGTTCATGTGATAGTTTTAGACAATTAAATGAAACCAATAATCCCTTTAGCTATTTGGCGTTTCTCTTTTCTCCCTGTCTCAGCTCTTGACCCCAGACACAGAGATTTTAAAAGCATGTCTGAGTCTGGGAAAGGGAGAGCCATAATCTAATTTTAGAGCCAGGTTTTCGATAAACTAGAACAACAGTCTGGTGTGATGGCACATGTCTTTAATCCCAGCTCCTGGGAGGCAGAGGCAGGTGGATGATCTCTGTGAGTTTGAGGCCAGCCTGCTCTACAGAGAGAGCTCCAGGACAGCTAGGGCTACACAAAGAAACCTCATAGGGAGGAGGGGGGCCATGAGCAGGGGAGCAGTGGTGGTCCCATGGGGAGGAGCTAGAACAGCATCAAATGACTTTAATATTATCCATATCCAATTGACATTTGAATCCCTACTACATTAGTTCCAGTGACCAAAAAGCTCAGAGATAAATTCTGAGCCCTAGCTAGGAGAAACACACAGTAAGCTCACACATTCAAAACCAGTCAGAGATGTTAAGGTTCATGAGGCAGAGTTCCTCGGCCAAGGAATGTCACAGAAATCACACCACACAACAGATCTCACACAAGAGATTTATTGTGTATGGGGGGAGGGAGTGAAAGGCCATCTAGGAGTGGGGACAAGAGAGAGGCAGAGACAGACAGAGCAAGAGAGAAAGAGTGGTCTGTGATGGAGAGGACTTTTCAAAGGGTATGAGTATCATATTTGGTGGCTAACACCTGATGATGACCTGGCTGTGGGCTCTGAGTTGTGAAGGTGAGCTGGGACAGCATCTGGTTTCTAATAAGAGACACTCAGTGGCCACCATACATTCACACATTACAAAACAGACAGACAAAACGTTCTTACCTCCTCCATTGTTGTAAATTGGGTGTCGGGGGATGGCTTGGTAGCTGCTGCTGCTGAAATCAGTTCTCCATGGGCACAGAGGTGCTGTAGCAGGGCTTCTGTATATGAACCCCTGGTTTTTCAAAACTGCTCACCAGCATCAAGTCAGAACATATAATAACAAGTACAGACACAAGACAAGAGATAGAGCCAGATTCCAATAATTGGAATCCTCTGCTTCAGAGGTACACCAGTCTGATCAAGAGAAATTTTCTTATAGCCTCTTGTACAACTCTGATGCTAGAAATCCATCAGAGACCAGGCATCTTCGAGTCCTCCTTAGTTCTTGGATCCATACTGGGCCTTGCCAGACCTTTGGTTTGGCCCCTGGTATTGTGGAATGCCTCTATGGTTAGCCTAGGCAGCATTAAAACCTCAGGGCTCCAAGGCAGTTCAGGAGAGAAACTGGTGGCTGTGGCTGAACTCCCTAATTAGCCAGAATTAATCAGAGGGTCTTGGGACATCTCCCTTTGCCCTGAACAAGGTGTGCACAGATGCTGTGGGATATCTTTCTGTATGCTGTGAATATATGTTGCTCTCATTGGTTGATAAATGAAGCTGTTTGGCCAATGGTGAGGCAGAATAAGGTTAGGCAGGACATTCAAACTGAAGACAGAGATGAAGAAGGGTGGAGTGAGGCCACTGACAGGAGAAGCAAGATGTGAGGGAGCAGGTAATACCAGGAAGCCATGTGGCAAAACAGAGATTAATAGAAATGAGTTGGATCAAGTTATAAGAGCTAGTTAATAATGAGCCTGAGCCATAGGCTATACAGTTTATAATTAATATAAGCCTCTGTGTATTTACTTGGGACGTGAGCAACTACAGGAAAACTTCCAACTACACACAGATCTCATCAGGTCCTTCCCATTCCCAGATTGGGGTACCCCAGAATCAGAATCCAGAAACCAGGCCTAAAAATGTCATAGGAAGCTAAAAAGTCTTCCATGACTTACCAACAATGTTTGCTTTCTCCTTTTTAGAGCATCACCATTCACCATGGAAAGTCCTAGAGCCAGAGTCAAGAGCCTAGCTCCAGAATTTGGGGATGGAATGGTCTTTCTTGTCTCACTGGAGCCTCCAAATGCTAATTCTGAGATTAGCAAGAGAAAACTCAGCCCACAGTTTTGTGCCAAATATGAAGCAAGCTTTAATACTTAGTATTAAAGCTTTTAGTACTTACTGACTAGCATGGACTCTGGTTAGAGCAACACCTGCATTCCCAGCAAGTAGTGATGAGTTGCATATTGTAGGGGCTTTTAAAGGACAAAACTATATGGCCACGGTGTTTCCCATGTGGCTTTGTTATTTTTCAAGAACTGCAACTTCCAGCATTTCAGGAAGTTACCTCTTTCTTGGGCAGGTGGGGCTTCAGGATGATCTTGGTTCTTAGACTTGGGCTAGACAGCAAGGCTTTCTGTTGTGTTAAACAAAAATGCCCAAATAAAAAACTACTACAGCAGACGTGNGTGCCCTTCCTGTCCCACGAGGCTCTTCACTTCCAGGGTCCTTGTCTCTCATTTCACTTCTTTCCTCTGGAAAATTGTTCCTAATGGAGAATCTGCCACAGCATTGTGACCACCCTACTTGGGGAAGGAAATACCAAAACTCTGTCTTCATTGCTCAGCTGAAACTAGCTCTTCAATGGTCTGTGTGGTCATATTCCCCTCTGTAGATTCCTGAGTTTTTCCTCATCATCATTTTCTTCAGCATTTGATTCTGAAGGAAACACAACCCTTTTCTCTTTACTCATATACTCATATTCAAAACTCTCCTTTGAGTAGATGTTTACAGTTTGCATAGATATCAAGGTTTTCCTCAGTGGACACAACCTGGAGTTCTGTGAGCAAATTCAGTCCCTACACCCTATACTGGAGGAAGTGTCAGATTCCACAAGTTCAGAGGCTGGGTCCTACATGTCTGCCCCAATTGTAAACATCAGCAGCATGCAGAAAGTGCCAAATAGACTTCTAGGAACATCATCAGAATCAAAGTGGAGTTGTTAATCCTACCCTAATAGAAAATAATAATAATGAACCTGGGAAAACAACAAGGAAGGGCTCTTCTGTATGGGCAGTGGTAGGGGTGGNGCCAGAGATTCAGCTCTGTAGAGTCACATGAGAGACGATTTGCAGACTTTCACCCCAGTAAGCCTGGATAATTAGTTTTACAGCTTTTCAGGAGAATTTCACAGAATTTCAGGAGTGTGGGAGCCCACAAGTGACTCAGTTTCCCAGTTTGACTCTGAAGTCTATTCTGAGTCAATAGAGTTGAAGCTTGCTTGCTCTTGGGCTGTGAGAAAGTCCTGATTAGCCCATTGGAAAGAATATACTATCTAGCTATATGCAGGATGCTGATGCCAACTGGAGGTACATTTGATAGAAATGAACCTGCCTGCTCCTTGACCCAAGGACAGGATAGATAGTGGTTGAATGCCTGTGCTGTGCATTTGTTCTACTTTTGCCCTTCAAGACTGCATATAAGCTGGCTGTGAAATAAACTCAGATGCTGTCTGAGGACTAGCAGTCCTCTTGACTCTGTTCTGTCTTCTTCATTGTCTCTATAATCCACGCGCCTCCACCCAGCTACCCAATCAATTCGTCGGCTGGATCCAACACAGGAGGAGTCAATAGAAGCAGAGTTGGAGCTTATTCAGAAGGAACAACAGAGCAGAGGATCTTAGGAAAAAGACAGTATATACTTTAGTGTGGGTTTCACAAGACAGACCTTGACTGAGTATCTTTTTTACAGTAGCCATATATACAATTTTGGTGGCTTCTAAAGGTAAAAGTTTCTTTATCTTTTTAATGTATGGGTGTCTGTATGTATGTATGTGCACATGTGTACTATTGCCCATGGAAGTCAGAAAAAGGCATCAGATCCCCAGAAATGGTTGTGAGTCTCCTGCTCTGGGTCCTGGGAACTGAACTCTCATCCTGGTCCTCTACAAGTGCAAGAAGAGCTCTTACCACTGAGCCATCCTCCAGCCCCTCAAAAGGGTCCTCTTTTTCCCCTAATAAATGAGGTCATAGAGAGGTCCCTTGGATGCCACAGATAGGATTTATAACTGATAAGGTAAAACTATGTGTGACAAGTTGGTGGTATGTGTTTGAAGGCTGAATTCTGGATCTTAAGCATGATCCATTGCTATTTTAACTTTCTTGTTTGCAATATGACAATATTAAAAGAATATTGTCTCTGTGTTGGCAACCATCACAACAAATGCTGGTAATTGTGCTGCACTTGGTGGCTCTGAGCTGCTGAGAGGCTTCTATGAGGCTTCTGAGTTTGAGGTGCCTTTCCCTTCCCATGTTCCCTGAACATTCCATCTTTTTATCCTGCCTTAGTAGTAACAAAATACTCCAAAAGGCCACAGAATTTCAAAGAAGCCATCACATCTTATACAAAAAGTAATTCTGTCAGGTATGGTGGCTTCTGCCTATGATTCCAGTTCATAAGAGGCCGAGGGAGGAGGATTGCCCTAGAGGTCAAGGTCAGCCTGAATTATAGTGTGAGACCCTGTTTCAGGAAAGAAAAGTATGGGCTCAGCAATTAACAGTACTTGCTGCTCTTGCAGAGGACCTGAGTTTGCATTTCATCACTGACATTAAGCACCTGAAATTCCAGCTCCAGGGAATCTGACACTCTCTTCTGGCATCATGAGCACCACACACGGCACATACTCCCACATACAAACACACATACACACAAATAAAATAAGTCCTCAAAAGAAAAAAATTAAAAAGTAAATTTAATTAAAATTAAATTTAATTAATTTAATTAAAATTTAATTAAAATTAAAATTAATTAATTTAATTAAAATTAAAATAAAAATTAAAAAGTAAAAATTAAAAATTAAAATAGTAAATCTACAAGATGTGCTCAGCAGCTGTCTGTTCAGCCTCCCACTGACATCATCTTTATTAGGAATCATGATTTTTTTTTTTTTTGGTGTTTTTTCGAGACAAGGTTTCTCTGTGTATCTTTGGAGTCTGTCCTGGAACTCGCTCTGTAGACCAGGCTGGCCTCAAACTCACAAAGATCCGCCTGCCTCTGAACATTAAAGGTGTGCACCACCGCTGCCTGGCTACAATGTCAAAAGGCCTTTATTAGGAATCATGTAGCCAGTGTTGGGCGAGGGCTGGGTCAGGGCTAGAGAGAACTCAGAAGTTAAGAGCACTTGCTGCTCTTGCAGGAGATCAGAATTCAGTTCCCCAACACCCAGGCACCTTCACAGGTACCACACACACATGCACATACATACATAGACACATAATTAAAAATAAAATAATTTTTTAAAAAGAATATGTAGCCAAGGACTATTGTTTGCAGCTAATGTTTCCCCCTTAGAGCTGAGATTTCACTCAGGGATAGAGCATTTGCATAGCATGTGCTTGGATTCTATTCCCAACAACAAAATAAAAAAGCTTCCCCTGTTTCAACCTCTTTGAATATGCCCATAGATTTTTTTTCTTTTTTTAAAAATTTATTTAATTTCTATTTTATGTGTTTATGGGTTTATGTTAATTTATGGGTGTTGGGTCCCCTGGAATTGGAATTATAGACAATTGTGAGCTGCCACGTGGATGCTGGGAATTGAACCTGGGACCTCTGTCTCTTCAGCCCCTAGATTTTTTTCTTAATTTACATTTATTTATTTATTTTGTTAGAGCAGGGGACATGCAAATGCCTACAGTAGAAGTCATAGAAGAATTTGCAGGAAGCAATTCTTTCCTTCCACTGTGTGAGTTCTGGGGATCAAACTCAGATCATCAGGCTTGATGCAACCACACTTACTTTTGAGCCATCTCTCTGGCCCATGCCCATGGTTTAAAACAATGCATGAATTCCCACTGCCATGCTATTCTCCTAAAATGCCATTATTCTCTGAAGATTCATGTGTGTGTGTGATGCACATGTTCACATGTAAGCACAGACATGTGTGGAGGTCAGAGGACAGCCTCAGGTTCAGATCCTCACCTTCACATCATTAGGCATGGTCTGTTGTCTGCTGATGCACATGCCAGGTTAGCTGGCCTACAAGCTTTCAGGAACTTTTCTGCCACTACTTCCTGTCTTGACACAGAAGAAGGAGGATGATAGACACACCTTGCCATGTCCAGCTTTAATGTGGGCTCTAGGCCTCACATTTGCATAACAATCATTTTAATCACTCTCTCCTCAGGCACTCCCACTTTTGTTTTATTCATATGAATGTGTGGGGTTGAATTCAGGTCCTCATGCTTCTACCATCACTGCCCCAGGCCCACCTATGAATTTTAAGTGAACTTAACATCTTTTATATTTAACTTTTTATATATAACATATATTAAATATATATGTTAATATATAATAATATATATTAAGTTATATAACTTAATATATATAACTTAAGTTATATAACATATAACTTAATATCTTTTGTTGTTTGAAATATTTTATTTATTTATTATTTATTTATTTATGTATGCATTGTTATGCCCAGATTGTGGGGATCCCCAAAAGACCACCACGGAGACCAAATCCCGTATGTAAAAGCAAGGAGCCTTTATTCAAGCTTGAGCTTGGTCTCTCTGTCTGATGCAGCAGTGAGAGCAAAGAGCCTCGAGTCCAGGAAGGGTGAGATTTTTATCATAGCAGAGGTTGGGTGAGGGGATTTCCAGGGTTCAGGACCCTGATTGGCTGACATTTGTCTAGGGGTATCTTGGTAAAAAGGGGAAATAGGTGATTGCTAGCCTCAGGGACATCTGGCTATCTTATCTAATCTTGTCTAATGGTTGGAATGTTTGGAATGTCAGGTACTTCCCCTTAGACACTGGCTCATCCCTGGGTAGATCTGTGGGTGGTGTCAGCTTATGGCTTTTCTGGATCAAGGTGTTACCTGCCAGTAAGCCTGTCATGGCAGCTGTGTCTGGGTCTCTAAGCCTTTCATGGCAGCTGTGTGGTCAAGCTGCTTTGAGCCCCCCACATTCCCCCTTTCACAAGTACCAATGACAGGACTCAGTCACGAGTCCTATCTGTCCATGAGTTCAAGGGTACTGGGACCTAAGAACCATTAGCTAACAGATCTTTCTAGGGCAGTGACATTTGCATCTGTTGCCATTCTTAAGGCCCTGTAGTTCTGATCTTTGTGTACAACCAGGTTATAATCTGGAATGATTTATATAGAAATAATAATTTCTTAAGGCCATATAATACTGTTGCTTGGATTCTAATGGCTCCCTTGGGGGAAGGGGTGAGAAGGCATGGTGTCAACAACACAGACACCAGAAGTCAGTTGAAGGCAAATAATGAACTCATTTATTCAATAACAGGGAAGGCTTTATATACATTCCTCCCCGTACCCAGTCAGTGTTGTTGTATTGGCTGGGCATGATTAGGAACTCTGACATCAACCAGGAAGTCTGACAGCAACTGTTGTTAGGCCTTCAGGCAGACTCTGCATGATCAGGACCTCTGACAGTGACCAGGAACTCTGATAGCACCTGTTGTTAGGCTCTCAGGCAGACCCCATGTTGGCTCATAAGGAAGTATGTTATGTGTATGCCTTGGCAACTGATCTGAGCCAATTTTCTCGACCCTATGGGCCTGTCCTACTACATATCCACCCTTTTATTTTATTACATCGGCACTCAGCAGGAGTCGGAGTTCTTTGCTCAGGCCTTGTTGACCCTGCCTCAGGGGGGCTCAGCAACTGGACTATGCCTGTCTTAGGTTGGCTTGCCAAACAAGCTCCTACCTGTCTTTGACTACCAGCCCTCAAAGAGCATCCATTCCTGGGGAGTCACCCTGGGTGGGAAGTGTCAGGCTTATTTAACCTCCTGTGGAGGGCTATGAGGTGGATGTCTAAGAGCCATTAACACCTATAGAGTCATCTTAAGGGCCACCTGTTGTCGGATGTGCTGTAGGAGACACTTAAAAAGGAGCAAGATCAAAAGCACCGCCCTGCCAATCAAAACATAAGTGAAATCCAGGAGGGATCAAACAGCCTCTTTATATCATGCCAAACCTTTTCAAAAAATAAAGAGTCAAAGGCCATAACCTGTGTTCTTGTCTGATTTAATTGGAAAATTTCATGTGTTAGCAGTAATGGATAATATAGAAACTTGGCTGATCATGGGCCCTTAATATATTTAGCTAGCTCCTGGCATGCTAAACTAATGTTCCTCATCTCAAAAGGCATCATACAAAAATGAAGGAAAGCAAGGCTCCACAAGGTTTTAACCTTTAGTGGGGGAATGAGAGCAAGAAAGGGGAGTATATACATTACCCAGCCTGGGTGATTTTCTCTTTGGTGGAAGCAGGCTGATTTATGGCCAAGTGCACATCTCTTGCTGAAACCCATATTGGCATAGTGGCACTCTGAGAAAAAACACAAACATGCCCTCTCCCAAGGGTTAGTAGGGGGGCTGGTAGCTGCCACTGGAGGAAGATAGGAGCTCTCCATCTCACCAGGGGTAGGGTCATGTTCCTTGGCAGAGATGCCTAGTGGTTGTAGGCCAGGCTGAGACCCTTGTCATCAAAACTGAGAAAGTTCATATGGAAAAGGACCTCTGTTAAGGCCAGATGAGGATCCCTCCTAGCCTCTGGTGAGATAATCCTCGTCAACAGCTCCTTAAGAGGTCTGTTGGTCCTCTTCACAATGGCTTGTCCCTGTGGATTGTAGGGGATGCTAGTGGTTTGGGAAATCTTTCAGGACCCCAGAAAGTCATTAAATTGTTGCGAGGCATAAGTAGGGCCATTGTCAGTCTTAATTGCCCAAGGTACCCCCATAACTACCATGGTTGACTTAAAGGTCTTGATAGCATTGATGGCCTTCTCCCTAGAAAGGGTGAAGGCATAAACCTAGGAGGAAAAGGTATCTATTGTCACATGAACATATTTAAGATTGTCAAAAGGGTAATGATGTGTGACATCCATCTGCCAGATGGCATTAGGCAACAAGCCCTGGGGATTAACCCCTGCACGTTGAAGTGGTGTGCAAATCTTGTGCAGGGTCGCAGACCACAAGACCTACCTTTTCATGGACCTTGCTGTCATCAAAAAAGGCCCATATCCTCCAAAATATCTGCCCCACAGGTTCCTAGGTACATTGGAAATGATAGGGTGAATGGCTCTCCAATTGCCATCAAGATCCTTCCAAATCTTGTTGGCCTCCCACACCACTGATGGGGGGATAGGGTTTAAATTTCCAATGAGGGAAGCAAAGCACCCTAGTCTTGGTTAAAATGGTAGCATCTGCACCTATGTCAATCAAACCTTTGACAGCTTGTCCATCAGGATAGATGGTTAGCATTGGGGAATGTGGAAAAAATGGGCATTGTCCAATAGATTTTTGGATTACCAGAGCCTCCTCTTACTGATGGGGCTGAGGAGTGCCCCACCTGGAGTTTAAAGGGGCTAGTGTTTCAGCAAGCTGTGACCTGCAATCCTTTGCCCAATGAAATCCTTTATTGCATCTGGGGCATTGGGTCCTAGGTTTTGCCTGGGGGCAGTCACACCTCAAATGGCCTAGTTTGCCACATCCCCAGCAAGTTCTATCTACCTGGGGACTCTTGGGGGTTTCATTAGAATGCTGCCTGTCAGTGAGGAGAGCATCCAGGGAGGCAGTAAGAGCAGTGATGGGACCAATGCTGGGGTGCTGGGGTTGAGATCTCTGATGGCCTGCAGCCATTTATATACGTCCTCATTCTGCAAGGCTGAAACTGCATTATGGGTTTGGGCATTGAGCCCCTCCCAAGTCAGTTNCTTAATCAGCATATCTCTAGTGGGGCCCACATCCACTCTGCACTCAACTGCCTCATTGACACAGGCCAGGAAGTCAGTGAAGAGCTCCCCAGGCTGTTGGATAAGATTTCAAAAGTAAGTCAAGGGGATCCCAGGGAGTACAGGCTCTGAGGGCCTTGAGGGCCAGGTTTGAGACCTGTTGAAAATAGGCATTCAA
The DNA here is from genome assembly GCA_001675575.1 of Neotoma lepida. Lineage (NCBI taxonomy): Eukaryota > Metazoa > Chordata > Mammalia > Rodentia > Cricetidae > Neotoma > Neotoma lepida. Next base: position 190,370 of record LZPO01044402.1, read on the forward strand.
GCCAATCTGTGCCTGGTGTACAGGATGAACATATTCCCCATGCCCTGTGAGCATATCATAGGTCACCTGGACATTAAGGAAGATGTTCGTCCAGGCCTGGGATTCTGCCTGGTGCTCATAGGCTGATTTCCAGCTAAGAAAGACTGCAGTTCCCAATACAGCTTTAAGCAAATGGTACCAATCAAAATAAGTTTGTAACTGCATGGACCATTGAGCAAGGACCTGCTGAAAGCAGAGGGAATCTGGGCCTGACTCATTGACTGCCTTCCTGATGAGAAAGAGATCAGTTATGGGGGTGGGAATCCAGGGCTGGGCATTGGCATTTGGGCCCATATTGACTAGGAAAGCTTCTATTGGGCCTACAGACTGACAGTGGTGCAAGCTGTGAGGGTTGTAAGACATCTGGCACCATGGAAGAGTAGCTACCTCCTGAGGCAGGCTGGTATTAGGGTAGATTGCCCCAAGAATACTGTGGTAGAGGGGTAGCTGCCAGCGGTGGTGGTAGAACAGAGGGGGCAGCAGTACATGACCCAATGACAGCTGCCCTCTCATTGACAGATTTGGCAGGACCAAACTGACAACTACATTCTACTTGACAGATTTGACAGGACCAAAACTGACAGCTACATTCTCCTTGACAGATTTTGGGGGGCCCATATTGAAAGCTATGTTCACCTTGCCAGATTTTGGGGGGCCCAAACTGACATATTTCTCAGAGCCCAAACTGACAGCTACACTCTCCTTGACAGACCTTGTAGGGCCTAAACTGACAGACTTCTTGGGGCCCAAATTGTCTGTCTCCTCATCATTGGATATCATAGCAATATCTGACAGGTAGGGGTGATGAAAAAATTACCCATCTTTTCAACGGGGTGAAAATTTGTATTGGACCNTTATGTCCTGTGCTTATTGGGGGACTTTCAGATTTTTATAGGCCATGACCATATGCCTCCACAGTGTCTCTGGACGAGGGATGATGATTGGGAGCCAAGCCTTGGTTCCACCTCCTGAGGGGTCAATCCTTATGTGGAAGTGCTGGGCAAACCAAAATGAAAAAATAAGTGTGCCTTCCTAATGGGGTGGGCAGAAAAACATGACAGACAACACAAAAGAAGGAAAGAGGTGGGGGTCCCAATGTTTACCTGCCAAAGGGACCAAAAGAACACAACACTGAGGGGCCTTCTTACTGAAACACAATCTTGGGGATGCTGTCAAGCACCACGAGTAAAGAGAGGGGGACGATCAGAACCCACACTTGGAGAAACAAAATAACAGAAGCCCCACATTCAAGTGGCAGATGTTGCTTGAATTCTAACAGCTCCCTTGGAAGGGGTGAGAAGGCATGATGTCAAAGACACAGACACTGGGAGTCAGTTGGAGGCAAATAACGAACTTATTTATTCAAAAACAGGGAAGGCCTTATGTACCCTCCTCTTAGCACCCGGTCTGTGTGGTAGTTCCTCATTGGCTGGGCACAATCAGGAACTCTGACAGCGACGGTTGTTAGGCCTTCAGGTAAACTCCAGGTTGGCTTATAAGGAGTATGTTATATGCATGCCTTGGCAGCTGATCTGAGTCAATTTCCTCAACCCTATGGGCCTGTCCTATTTCATACCTCTTTTGTTCTGCACAAAGCAGGTCAAGTGTCTTATTGCAGAACTATTTAGTTAATAAATTCATCAATTGACAACTCAGGACCTATTTTCCTGGTATGTCAATGGGCATATAGTTAGCCATTTTGTCCCCTATGCCAGGGAGTTTTCTTTTGACCCAGCATTTCAACCTATTTTGGGCAGAGAACATAAGATGACACATTCTCTTCTGGAACTGCTTCCAGCTGACACTGGGGCATTGTTGTCAGGGCCCAAAAGGGCTGAAAGGCTAGTCAAAGTCTAGGCAATGGGGCATTTGTCAGAAGCATGTGATTATCTGACCAAGCTGTAGAGACAAGGAACAATCACATTGGCTGGGCTGGTCCACATCAGCTTTTAGCAAGTCAAGAGCTCATAGTCATTTGGAGCAGGTTTTAGTCAGCAACTGAAGCTTGGATATGTCTGCCAGCCAAGTGGAAACCTGTTGAGACAAGTCAAACTAGGAACAGAAGTTAAAATTTATGTACTTATTTGGAACTTTTAGGCCCATAGTCTTAGTAATTGGGAAGGGCAGAATTCCCAAGACCAGGGGAGAGAAAAATACCATCCTTAGGAATATACAGGTGGGGAAAATTTAAGTTGTAATTATCTGGAGTCTTTTAGACCTCTGTGAAGTGGATCCAAGTTTTATGACTCTTTTAGTCCTCTGAGGCCTATATGAATTTTTATCTTACAAAATGACATAAAAGTTTTAGATATATTAGTATTACCAATCTGTACTAAAATCTATAGCATAGACAAAGCAGGTAATGAGTATCTGTAAAACAGCAGAAGTGGAGTCATACCTTTGAGTCCTAGCAAAAACTATAGATTTGGGTTAAAAGCGTGTGCATTTTCCTTCTGTCCAGAGAGCCAGGTATAGACTGGCCAGAGATTTCTTTAACCTGATGAGAAGCACTTTTAAGTTTATATTTAGATGACAACTAAAATAAATCTAAAATGCTGAGCTTGTGACTGAACAGTAAGTAGTCACTGCTCTACCAGCTTATCAGAACTCTACTAAATGTTAAGCTCTGAACTTTTATATCAAAGAAAGGGAGAGCTATCTGAAACATTTCTCATAATCTAAATCATTCATTTATATATTTATTACTTGTATTTATATATCTTAAATCATTTTTGAGATCCTCAAAGCTTATAAGCTTTTATATCCCAGACTTCTTTATATCTTAAAATACTTTTAGACCCTCAAAACTTGCATAGACTTTCATATCCTCAGACCCTTTTTTCAGACTCATATTCAAATCTTTATGACTTACTTAAACTTTCATATCTTAGAGCATTTTCTTATCAAGAGATCTAGTAGCTTAAGAAAAAGCAAGGCTTGATTTTTACATATAAAATGAGCTAACAAGCTGATTACATGCTGACAAAGTTATAGCTAGCCTAGCCGTCAATACTATCAGAGATCTGAGAAGTATAAATTATACCTGAGTGCAGACCAAGCAGCTTCTGAATCTATTAAAAATGACAGGGACCAGTCCATACCCAGTTAGTCATACCCAGGTCTCCATAATGTTGGAGGCAGTAGTATCAGAATATCACCCATCTTTGGCCACCAGGTCCATAAGGGGAGAGTTTTTCCTGTGGAAGGACATGAGGAAGACTGATATTACTTTGTCTAGGCAAAAGGGATGCAATCAATTCTCCAGTGTCCTGCTGCTTGTCCGCAGTCTAGGCCAGGTCCTGGTGGCAGGTGTTGCATCAGGGCATCTTGCCTTGTGGTCAGCATTGCCATAAACCAGGTGGAGATCTCCATCATGGTGCCCCATAATCTTCTTTGGAGACCTTGGGTCACTGCTATGATCTGGGAGTCTGTCAGATATAATAGGCTTTTTAATCAACATTTTAAATGCCATATTCTGCAGATCTCTGAACTATTTGAGGACTTGCCAAGTGTATCTGAATAGACAAACTTTGTTTCTAGTAACTTGTTTTAAGCTCAACCTTGAAAACATATGCAAGGGACTAAGTAAAGTTTATCCCTGTAATTAATTACATCAGTACTTAGCATGACTTCAATTAAAGAACTTGATTATTTATAAGATGACTATTTACTTGTGTTCTCTAACGGTCTACAATAAGTTGGCAGCTTTCATAAGTCTAGGACTTCACATTCTATTCCTGTCAGGTTTAACCTTAAAAACAATGATTTTGAGCCAGGCGGTGGTAGTGCACACCTTTAAGGCAGAGGCAGGCAGATCTCTGTGAGTTCGAGGCCAGCCTGGTCTACAGAGTGAGTTCCAGGACAGGCTCCAAAGCTACACAGAGAAATCCTGTCTTGAAAAAAACAAAACAAAACAAAACAAGAACAACAATTTCTCAATTGAAGCTCCTTGTAGAATCAATATAAAACACTTTATCCAAATAGCTTAAGCTTAACAAATTTAGCAAATTTAGCAAATTTAGCAAAGACAAGGAAACTAGACTTACATTCTTAAGCTTGAATAGACCTTGAGTAAGGGGAAACATTCTCCAAGTCACTGGTTCTCAACTTTCCCAGAGCTTTGATGTTTCGATAGAGTTCCCCCATGTTGTGGTGACCCCCCCATTACAAAATTTTTCCCTTTGCTATTTCACAACTGTAGTTTTTCCATTGTTATGAATCTCAATGAAAACATCTGACATGCAGGTGGTCCTAGGATACCCCTGCAAAAAAGGTTTTTCAACCCCCAAAGGGTAGAGACTCTTGGACTCAGAAGCTGTTCCAAGCCCTTTGCCAGACTGCTTAGGTCATTGCTGTATCATAAGAAATGAATATCTCAGTTTCTAGTTACAATTTGGTGCTTATAGCTGTGACCCTAATTTTTAGCCTTTTATTTTAAGTCCAAATATTAACATATAGAACATTTCATAAACTTAAAATGTCCCATAGCCTTATAAATTTAAATATTTTAAAAACTGTTTTTAAAAAGGTTTAAAATCTCTCAAACAGTGCCACATGGTCCCTGAGGCAGCACTGCAGAATGACACAATTAGATTGGATTTCACATGAACCAGTGTTGTTTGCTTGGTTTTTTGTTTGTTTGGTTTTTATTCTTTGTCTATCAAAGGATAAAATCACAGGGTCTAGTAAAAAGTCATAATTGGTTTTATTTTCAACTCTAGGATCAGGCAACATTTCTATAGAACAGAGTAAGTATTCTGATGGGCCAAGTAGGAGAGATTGGTTTTGTAGCCAGAGGGAAGCTGAAGAAACTCGGGACAAAGAGCAGATGCTTTGCCTTAAAGTCACCTAGTAAGGCAGGAACCAGGAGGCAAAACAATGCAAAAGCAAAAGTCCCTGACTGGCTACTTTAGGTTTCTATAGGTCATGGCTTAATGGTTGAGGGCATGTTCTCATTTGCTTTCCTGTTACTGTAGTAAAATACCACAATCAAAAGCAATGTGAGGGAGGAAAGGGTTTATTTAGCTTAGCTTACAGGCTACACTCCATCATTGACAGAGGCCAATGTTAGAATTCCTAGCCACTCCCCCAGCTACATGACTGCATGTGCACTGGCAAGATGCTTTGTCATCCCAGGGCCTTACGTTCTATGTAATCTATGGGCTGCATGATCATATAATTTGCGTGCAGTATGGTCACATAATCTATGCATATGCATGGCATAGCTACATAAGCCCATATGCTCATATGCGGGGGGAACCTTTAAAGTGGGCTCCATCTATTTCTCCCCTCTCTGCCTGCACAGTCATTCCATAGGCCTATGCACACCCCCTCCTGTTCCTTTCCCTTAATATACTCTTATAGTGGGTTTTGTTGTACCTTGTGGCTTTTCTCATATGGTAAACAATGCTGCTTAGTGAATAACATTGTGCTGCTTAATAAAAACAGCCAACACAGAAACTCTAGGCAAGAGCTTGAAGCAGAGAACAAGGAGAACCAAAGCTTGCTTGCTACTGGGCTCGCTTTGGCTACTTCAACAGGCCATGCCCATCTGCCTAAGGATGGTGTCGCCCACAGTGGGCTGGGCCCTCCTCCTACATAGATTAGCAATCAAGAAAATGCCCCCATTAACATGCCCACAGGCCAATATGATGGAGATAATTCCCAGATTGAGGTTCCCTCTTCCAGATGTGCCAAATTGAGAACCAAAATCAGCTGTGGCAACGTGCCTGCTGCCAAGCCTGACAACCTGAGCTTGATCCTAGAACACACATGGCAGAAGGAGAAAACCAACTCTGTCCCTGACCTTCTCACAAGCACATCTTCACCCCTCACAGACAAGTAAGTAAATAAATAAAATAAAACAATTCTAAAACAGGCAAAATACTGATAATCTATTGCAAAAAAATACCCATTGTTTATCTGTAACTTACATTTTACTGGGTTTCCCATATTTCTGTTTTTTTGAGTCCAGCAACCTTAACTAGAGGTTGCAAACCATTGTCTTGAACCTACAGCTCCCCTACTGAGCCAAGTGTGGTTGGAGCAGCCCGAGATTTCAGCACTTAGGAGGAGGAGGCGGCAGAGGATCAGGAATTGAAAGTCATCCTTGGCTACATACCAAGTCTGAGGAAAGCCTGGGCTATATAAGACCCTGACTTAAAAAACAGAACGAAGCAAAAAAGACAACTTCCAACCTCCATCTTCCTTGCTCTTCCTTCACCACATGCTGAAGGTCTGATGAGGTATTAATTACTTTTGCATTGACTTACAAATATGGTGCATGTATTCTTGCGGTGCCGTGGTATGCCTGTGGAAGGCAGAAGACAGGTTGTAGGAGCTAGCTCTCTTCTTCCACTTCCACTCTTTTCTGGGGTTCAAACTCAGGTTGTCAAGCTTGGCAGCAAACACTCTTACCTGCTGACCCATCTCATTGGCCTTGTTGGTTTGTTTCTTTGTGATACAGTATCACTCACTAGAACTCACTATATAGCTCAGGCTGGCCTAGAACTGGCAGTGATTTACATGCTTCAGCCTCCCAAGTGCTGAGATTTCAGTTGTGAGCCACCACACCCAAATAATGGCATATTACTTATCATTAGCTAGCAACATCAATACCATCTTTTTTTTTTTTCCATTTTCCCACAGGTTTCTGTGACTGAATCTATGGTAGAACAGCCCCCACACTTATTTACCCCAGAAACTCTTGAGGAATGAGGGATAAGAGACTTACTAAGAAGTAAAGAGGGATGAGAAACAGAGAGAAAACACAGGATAGACTCAAGTAGGCCTAGATCCTTATCTACTGGCCCAGACCTTTATTCCAAATGTCTATTTATAACAATGCCAAGGGGTGGAGCAGAAGATCTCCCCCTTGCTAGTTACAGTCAAGTGTAGACCATTACAAACACCTGATACTCAGGCCCGTGGTCCAATAAACCTCTTATGCAGTCCTGCTGAGTACAGCCAATAGGAAACCTAGTGGGCTACAACAGGTTGCTTTTCTTTATATTTTAAAAGAAAACACTCTTGATGCAACCACATCAAACTTAACATAATAATTCTAACATAAACATTACTATACATAGTTACAATTTTCTCACTCTTACATCTTAAAGCAAACTCTTAATAGAACTATTTGAATTTCTTGCTAACAAAACATAGGATAAACTTCTGATGTATGCACATCAAACTTAAATACTTCCTTAACTTCACCAAACCATGGTGCATAAATATCAATAGGTTAACATAATAATTCTGACATAAACATTACTATACACAATTATAATTCCTACAAACCTACTCTCAAACTTACACAATTATAATTCCTACAATCCTACTCTCAACCTTAATTCACTCAAGTAACACTAAAATATTTTTTTAATTAAATAGACTGAGGAATATTAACACTCCCTTTTCTTTATATTTTAAATTAAATCTCAAGCCTAGGTACAAAACCTAAATTTCTCTATATAAACAGTTTCATTTTTAAGCAGTTCCATTTTTACATAAACAGTTCATAAGTCATCACCATTGATAGAGTCTATATGCATAAGTAAATTCAAAATTGTCCCATTGTAATGAAATCATTACTGTCCATTTTATTTCTTAAGTTCAAAAGTTCAAAAAGAGTGCTGGTACCATTCCTACAATCCTACTCTCAACCTTAATTCACTCAAGTAACACTAAAATATTTTTTTAATTAAATAGACTGAGGAATATTAACACTCCCTTTTCTTTATAACGTAATCGAAAAAAAAAAACTAAATTTCTCTATTTAAACAGTTCCATTTTTAACACATAAACAGTTCCATAAGCAGTTCATAAGTCATCACCATTGATAGAGTCTATATGCATAAGTAAATTCAAAATTGTCCCATTGTAATGAAATCATTACTGTCCATTTTATTTCTTAAGTTCAAAAGTTCAAAAAGAGTGCTGGTAGTCAGGGCCTGTTTGTCAGATGCCCTTAAGTCTGTGTATAGCTGTCAGAGTTGTAATGACTCTGAAGCAAACAGCTCCAAATACGAGAAGTCCCATAACCAAAACTTTTCAGTTCATGCAAGTCTCTCTGAAACTTTAACTTTCAGCTACCGCTGTGCTATGCAGTCTTAGCCTTCCGTAACCCAGCCATTCCCGGACCAGGCTAACGANCTTCACCTCACAGCCACATGGACTCAATGCTCCTTCAGCTGCCATGAGGTGAACCGTGGCTCTCCCACAGCAACTCTGGCTTTAGGAGGAAAACCCATTACCTGCTTCGCTGATGGTCCAAGTGCTCAGCACCCAGGGTCCCAGAATCCTCTGTAGCAGTCAGCAGTTTTCGGCAGAGTCTTGGTTTGGCTGTTCAGCCTGGAGCACTCAGCAGTTTCTGCATGTCTCAGCTGCTTGTCCAGCACTGACACTGCTTCTGTGGTCCTGGAAGCAGTCTGGTCTCTGTTGTTTTTGCTGTTCACTGCTGCTCTGCTCGCTTGTGGTGATTATATTGTGTCCCCCAAAATATTGTGTACCCTAATAAAACTTATCTGGGGTCAGAGAACAGAACAGCCACTAGGTAGACATAGAGGCCAGAAAATGGTGGCACACACGCCTTTAATCCTAACATCTGGATCCATCTGGATCTCTGTGAATTCAAGGCCACACTGGAAACAAAGCCAGGCATGGTGGCACACACCTTTAGTCCCAGGACTTGAGATTTCCTGTCTTGCTTGGGAAAGACACATGCCTTTAATCCCAGGATGTGATGGCAGAAAGCAGAAAGGTATATAAGGCGTGAGAACCAGAGACTAGAGACCTCTTAAGCTTTCAGGCTTTGAGCAGCAGTTGAGCTGAGATTCATTTGGATAAGGACTCAGAAGCCTGCAGTCTGAGGAAACAAGATCAGCTGAGGAATTGGCAAGGTGAGGTTGGCTGTGGCTTGTTCTGTCTCTCTGATCATTCAGAATTTACCTCAATACCTGGCTTGGTGTTTTTATTAATAAGACCGTCTAAGATTCGCTCTACACTCGCTGTTCACTTTTCCTGCAGCGTGGCATCACTGCTGGGCTTTCCAAGCTGCTGCCCACATCTGTTTGCCTTTCTTGCTGCATAGGGTCTCAAAGGTTGCAGAACCTTGCTGCTCTCACTGTATTGTGGTTCTGCCACCTGTGCTGATGCCTTCACTAGCTCTTGGTGTCTGCTGTTTGGGAAGCTATGATGTTCCACCAGTTTCAGCAGTGGACACTACTTTCTGTTGCTATTTTCTGAAGCTGGCAGTCTCTAAGCTTGCTACTTGTTATTGGTGGCTTTTGGAACTGCCAAGTCTGCTAGGGACACTACATCCTGCATCCCAGGTTCTTACTGTACTTAAATGACTTTTTTTTTATTAAACCTTCATCATATCCTTAGACCTAAAGCCTATATATTCTAAACCTACATTTTTCTGACTTAATTTATGACTTATTTAAACTTATATTCTATAGGACTACTTTATTAACCTTTTTAGAGAGAGATTAAGTTTTTCTAGAGAAAGAAAGATCACCAAGTTTTCCCAAGACTTCTGCTCTCTAAACTTTGGCTTCAATGTCCAAGAGGGAACTAATTCTGAGGGTACAATGTTTCCATACAGTGATAGTGTCAGCAGAATGAAAGTTTTCTCAGGCACTGCTGACAGAGCAGAGGATTTTGTCTGCCTCAGGGACAATTCCCCCCTGCTTCTCCAGGCTTAGATCTAGACTGTCCTGAATCAGTGCCCACAGGCCAAAAGCTTCCATGGGAATCTTTTCTCTGCCCATTAAGCTCAAAGAAGATAGATTTTTTTTCCTAGTTTGCACTCATAGAAAATTAAAGACTTAGTTGCTGTGTCTGAAAACCTGCACATTACCACAGAAGATGCTCTGCTGTGTATGCTCAGAAATTCATCATTGGTTCTCTTTGGTATCATTTATCATTACAGAGCAAGAACAGCCTACAGAAATTTGACAAGTGATTGTTTCTGTGTGCTAGATTTATATCTTTTTGCTTGGTCTATTAATTTAGTACTTCACATTGCTTCTTTAAGCCTTTAAATATTACTTTCCCTGGCATTCAACCCAGGGATAAAGAGATTGTTTTCTTTTCTTTTTTGTTTTGTTGTTGTTGTTGTTTGTTTAGAACAGCATCTTACTGTGTAGCCCTGGCTGGACTAGAACTTGCTATGTAAACTAGGGTAGTCTTGAACTTGCAGATATCTGACTGCTTCTGTCTCCTAAATACTGGGATTATGGATGTGCACCACCACACATATTTTGTTTTTTGTTTTTTTTAAGATAAGGTCTCACATAGTCCAGGCTGGTCTCAAACTTGCTGTGTATTCAAGAATGTCTTTGTCCTGATGCTCCTGCTTTGACTTCCAAAATCCTGGGATTATAGGCATGTGCTATCACGCCTAGTCTCATTTTTACAAAAATTATATTTTATTTTGCTTGCCTGTGTGTGCACTCGCACGTGCCCATGTACATTCATGTGCCACAGTACACGTGAAGGTCTGAGAGTACCTTGTAGGGGTTCATTTCTCTCATCCTACCTAGTGGGTACTGGGGTCATCAGGCCTGGCTGCAAGTGCCTTTACTCTGAGTCATCTCATCAGCCCTATTTTTCTTTAATAGAAAAGAAGTGGTGGGAATTAAAACAAATACCTTACTTAAATTTACAAGAACCTTTACTATTAGACTAAGAACATTTTGTTATATTTTAAAATTTATTTTTATTGTGGTTAGAGAGACAGTTTAGAGGTTAAGAGCACTTGCTGCTTTTATAGAGGACTCAACTTCAGTTCCCAGATATTTAGAAAACAAATTTGAATTGTAGTAACCCTTTGAATTTACTTAAAACATTTTAAATCTCTTAATTATGTTTTTAATACCAAACAATAAAAATATCCTTTCTATTTAAGAAGAAAACTCAAAAGCTAATGTTCAAGATAGTGTGGGCCACATGGCAATCTACAGTCTAACATTCTAACATAGAATTAAGACATCTGATTTAAGAAACCCATTTTTCCTTTCATATCAGTAAGGTAATTGTGCCTTTGGTAAATTATCATTCAAAAATATTATGTTTTCATACCTGATCAAATGAAAGGCATTTGTTAGTCTCATAAGTTCGTTTAGATTGAATGGTCATGCTGTTATATGAACTATCTTCTAATCAAGAGGCCTCTCCTGTTCAAATATAATCTTTATTAATCTTGAAGGTATCCATAGCTTTTCTTCTCCTGTGGAAACAAAAGCAAAACCTTTTCCCAATGTAACACATATCCTGGTTTCCATTCTGAGATCAACACATCTTTAAAATATATGGGCTGACTTAATTCCGTAGTTTTTTTTCCTATTACCCAATGTTTTTCTACAGCTGTCATTCCTTTTTCATTAGCATTAAAAATTTAAAGTCAATAAAGCACTGTGTAATATAATACACTGGGAGTAAAGACTCTGGGAGTCTTTATTACCCTGTTTATTAAGCATATTCTTCTAGAGTTTAATTAGATTTTTCTATAACTGCTTGCTCTGTAGGATTGTGTGGTATACCTGTAATATGCTTTGTGTTGTAATATGCAAAAAAACTGTTTCATTATATTAGAGACATATGCTAGAGCATTGTCAGTCTTAATTTGTACAGGTATCCCCATGATGGAGATAACTTCTAATAAATGTGTAATTACAGAATCAGACTTTTCAGAACTCAAAGCAGTTGCCCATTGAAATCCTGAATATGTATCTATGGTATTGTCACATACTTTAATTTACCAAACTCTGCAAAATGAAACACATCCATTTGCCAAATTTCATTTTTTTGAGTACCTTTTGGGTTACTTCCTGCAGGTAATAGAGTTTGGTTATACAAAGAACAAATAGGATATTTTCTTATAATTTCCTTGGCTTGTTGCCAAGTGATGGAAAATCTTTCTTCAAACCTTTGCTATTAACATGGTGTTTCTTATGAAATTCTGAGACTTCTAGCACATTTTCTATTAATAGTTAATCAGTTTCATCATTACCTTGTGCTAGAGGGCCTGGTAGACCCATATGGAATCTAATATGTGTTACATACAATGGATGATTTCTATTTCTGATTACTTGTTATAATTGAATAAATAACAAAGTTAATTCTGAATCATGTGGAATAAGTTCAGAGTCCTCTCAAGTGGCAAGCAACTGTTGTGAGTGCTCATGGAGAGGCCCAGGTGGTGACTGCAGCGGTGCTGGCTGGTGTGACTTCTTTATATGCTCATACCACATGTTACAATGCCAAAATGTTGTTTTATCATGGGCACAGTGGCTACACCTAAATCTACTGCTGTTTCAGCTACTGACTGCAGCTCCACCATCACTGCCCTGCTGCTCAGGCCAGGGCCTGGCAGGACACATAAGTCCCACCAGAACTACCTCTTGCCATTGCCACCAAATGTAGTTTTTAACTAAGTCTCTATCGTTCTATTTACTAATAAAGTCTCAGAGTCAGAGGCTGGGGTGAAAACCTGCTATCTCAGAGAGGTAACTAGCTGACCTTCCTCCTTTGCTGGCATCTCAGGAAAAGAGCATCCTTCTACTGTGCCAAACCAAAAAGACCACCACACTCAAAGTTCTTCCCTACGACTTCCTGTGTATCTCTTTATCTGTCTTCCAGACTCCCTCTGACTCTCTACAACTACTTTCTGTCAACTAGTTGCTGGATTCACCTCCTACTCCAAGGTTGATTTTATTTAATTAACACAGTCTTGGGTTTTACAGTATCTGACAAAAGGCACTTGCTGCATAAGCTTTGTGACTTTTAAAAATATTTATTTTATTTTTTAAATTATGTGTGTCTGTAAGTGGGTATTTGAAACTCAGTGCAAGTGCCAATGGAGTCCAGAAGTGAGTTCCAGATTCTCTGGAGCTGAAGTTGCAGACGGTTGTGAGCTCTGGGTGGTGGTGGTGCATGCCTTCAATCCTAGCTCTAGGAAGGTGGCTCTCCAGGCCAGCCTGGTCTACAAAATGAGTTCCAGGACAGCCAGAGCTGTTATACAGAGAAACCCTGTCTTGAAAACAAATAAACAAAAAAAGCAGATAGTTGTGAGCTGCGTGGTATGAATGCTGGTAACTAAATTCAGATCCTCTGGAAGAGCAGCAAATGCTCTTAACCTAAGCTGGCTTTCCAGCCCAAACAAACAGTAGTATGTATATATGTATGTATTTATGTATGTACATATTTATTTTGCGTGTTTTTTCTGCCTGTATGATTGTGAAACACATGCATACTTGGTATCCTCAGAGTCCAGAAAAAGGTGTCAGGTCCTCTACAAGAGCAGCCAATGCTCTTAACTACTGAGCCATTTCTCCAGCTCCCTCCCCACCTTGTGACTTTAGTTCCATCCCTGGAACCTACATAAAGATGGAAGACAAGAACTAGCTTCACAGAGTTGTCCTCTGACATCCACATGCATGCCATGACACTGTGACTGGTCCCCACCAGTCATGCACCCACAACAATAATAATAATTAATAAAAAATTAATTTGAGACAGTCAAACAATGGTTTGTGTCCAGGCCTGATAGCCAGAATCCACATGGTGGAAAGAAAGAACATACTCTGGAAAGTTGTCCTCTGACCTCTACACATGCATCTGTGTCCATGTGCAAACGCACACATACAAGTTTAAAAAATGAAACATTAAAAAACAATAGGTACTAGGCATGGTGGAATACATCTTTAATCCCAGCACTCAGGAGGCAGAGTCAGGTGGATCTCCAAGTTTGCGGCCAGCCTGGTCTATATAGTGAGTTCCAGGATAGTCGTGGGAGACCCTCTCCCAAAACAAAACAAAACAAAGCAAAAATGAATGAGTAAATAAATAAATAAATAAATAAATAAATAAATAAATAAATCTTTTTGTAAAGAATGAGAAATCACTTAAGAACAACTTCAATCCACTTGGTTCAGCTATATGGTTATACATGCAGCACAGAATGTGAGCCACCATTTGAAAGAAACCATTAAGCAATGAAAAAACGAAATCAATTGTATCTTAGTTCAAAATACAGGCTTATGTCTTGTGTTTTTAATAAGGACCATTAGGAAAGATTACAGAATGTAAATGTCATTATCCTTCCATTATTTTCCAGAATAAGCATCACCAATAATACAATCAGCCAATTACTCGCCTCACTCCATTCAGATCCATGTATGTTTTCATACCTAATAAATCATACAATGTCAATTTTTTTTGTTTTGTTTTTTTGTTTTCTTTGTTTTTAGAAACAGGGTTTCTTTGTGTAACAGCTCTGGCTGTCCTAGAACCTGCTCTGTAGACCAGGTTGGCCTCAAACTCACAGAGATCCACCTGCCTCTGCCTCCCAAGTGCTGGGATTAAAGTCATGCACCATCACTGCCTGGCTATGATGTCAAAATTCAAGATACACATTCTTGTAAGAAGAACTTCTAACCAGTCTTATTAATAAACACACAGAACAAGAAATAAGGATGAAAATCTGACAGAGATCAGAGGAATTAGGAGCAAGCCACCACTAGCCTCACCTCACCAATGCTGCCTCTACTTCCAAGGAGTGAAGCGAAGAGAAGAGAGCGACTTCCTGTCTAACCCGGCTTTTTATGCCTGTCCATTCTGCTAACTCATTTCCTATCCTCACCAAGCTACATCACTTCCTGTCTTGTCTGCATGGACCTCCATAACTCTGTGGCTGACGCTGGGATTAAAGGCGTGTGCCACCGCCTCCTTTCCCTAGTTTCCAATGTGACGTTGGAGTCACAGAGAAACAAACAGATTAAGGGCNTGTGCTAACTTGTATGACTATTGTTTTACTACTAGTGGCTGGCTGTCTCATTTTTCCTCCGATCCTCAGATAAATTTTATTGGGGAACACAGATAAAATGTCACCACATTTTCCCTTTTTGTCTAAATAAAAAAAATAAAAAAATTACAATAAAAGATAAACTGTATACAATATATACAAGCAATTAATACATCAACAATGTCTAATCCATTTGCATTTGACAAATTCAGAGAGAATACTCCATTATCTATCCTATTTTTGTGACTTCTAAATGTACCTAACTCACTTTCTATCCTAACTTATACTACTAACAGAAAACTATCTTATGATACCTTTCCAACTTATATGTCTTTCAAACTTACATACTTAGCACCTCTTGGTGAGTTCCTGTTCTGAAATTTCTTAAGAAAAACTATAACTATCTAATCTTCAACTCCTTCAGAAACCCGAGAAGAAAATAATATTGCCTAGTAAAACAGGAAGTGCAAACAAGTGACTTCCAAAAAAATGTGAGTTGAAAGAAACAGCCAGCTGTCTGGACAGTC
>LZPO01044402.1:213672-232206 GCA_001675575.1 Neotoma lepida
ATAAAAAAATTTAATAAAAAAGAAATGTACATAAAATTCAAATGAGCTAAAAGTAAATTGCCTGTGTAAGAAAAAAAAACAGTAATTTTTTTCATAGCTCCAAATGAATCCTGAAGGATGATGATCTTTAAAAGGAAACCAGTAATCAAGGCAGTCAGAAGGGCATATGACTTAGGAACTGTACCTTGGGTCTTCCATGTCTATAGAAGAGATACATTTAATTTAGTCCAGTACAGTCACATAGTTAATGTGAATGCCCTATTCAGATACACTCCAAAGGCAGAAGTTAATTTCTTTAACTCTAGACTTTAATGTAAAGGAAATGAGAAAAAAATTTCCCTCCTCAAATCATTAAAAACAAAAGTAACAATTGTTGGTGAAGTACTAGAATGTTAAAGTATTTTCTTCTTTATATTGTAACCATAACTTTTAGTAACTATAGTTTCTTAGTGTCACTTTGTAGCTCTGACTGANCTAGAGCTTACAATGTAGAGCAGGCTGGCCTTGAACTCAGAGATCTGACTGGCACACCTGACCTCTTTCTCAGAGGTTTTATTTTATTTTTATTTTATCTGTATGAGTGTGTTGAGTGCATGTTTGGTGCCTGATGAGCCAAGGGTGTTGGATCCCCTGGAACTGGAGTTACAGAAGGTTGTGAGTTGCCATGTGGGAGCTGGGAACCAACCCCACTGCTAACTTCTGCAAAAGCAAGCAGTGCTCTCAACCAATGAGCCATTTCTCCAAGCCTTCCTTTTCTTTTCTTCTCTGTTCTTTTCTAAATTGGCTTTTGTTTTTGCTTTGCCTTTCAGACAGGGGCTCAGGTAGCCCAAGCTGGCCTTGAACTTGCTGAGGATGACCTTGAACTCCTGGTCATCCTGCCTGTGTCTCCCTGCTGTTATGACAGTGGTGACCCACCATACCAGCCAAGTATCTCTAATTTCTTTTAGTCATTAAATGATTTCTTCTGCTACAGATCAGGTAGTAATTAAATTTTCCCAAAGAACATACAAATTCCTGACAAATTTCATTGACTCTTCTATAGGCAGATACTACTCTCTAAATCACCCACTAAACACATACTGAGAAAAACATGGAAATACTAAAACAAGCTCTCAAACTCGGTTCTTAAAAAAATTGTCACCAGCTCTCAAATGGTCTAATTCTCACCACATTATGATATGGATAAGACAGTAACTTGGTAGTTTTCCCTCAAATGAAAATGACCAATAAGGTACTAATGACAACATGGCTTTTCATTACAATGATTCTGTACAGAAGCACTACATTTTTGCAAAGCTGAGGAATGGCCAGAGAATATTATGTTAGTCCTTCCTCCCTCTCTCTCTGACTCCCTTTATCCTTTCTTCTTCTCTCCTTCTCCTTCTTTGAATAACCCCTAGGCAAGAACTGTGCCACTGAGCTACATCCCATACCTCTAAGTACATTCTGTATCTGTATATTTACACATATTACAAATATTATAAATATTAACATATTGGTGTGTGTGTGTGTGTGTGTGTGTGTGAAGATAGTATGCATGTATGTAGATGAATGTTCATAGGTATGTGTGTGCCCATGGAGGCCAGAGGTTGACACAGGGTACCTTTCTTTGATCTCTCTCCACATTACTGATTGTCTTAGTCAGTGTTCTATTGCTGTGAAGCGACACATCACCACAGCAACTCTTATAAAGGAATGCATTTAATTGGGGCTTGCTTACAGTTCCAGAGGTCTAGTCCATTATCTTGTTATACCTAACTGATTATGCGCCATGAGGAAGGAGAGAGACAACATTTATGGGTTCCAAAAACTTTATTAAATCACCACATAAGAGGGTCACTGATTGACCAGGGCTGCAGCACAAGGACTTGGGAGCCTTGTTTCTCCTGACATCCCCAAGAAGAGGCAGAAGTGGGGTTTATAAGCAGAAAAATCACAACAAACATTTGTTGCCAAGTTACAGTTAAAATTTTCACCAATCAGGATTTAGAAATTCAGGGCTTCCTTGAGTGTTCTATCATTGTCAATTGACATACAGTGTAAGCTTTTCAGTCCAACCAATCAGATTCATTTGTTCCTTCTGTGGTTAGGAACAGCCATGTTTCTAGAGAACTAAAGATGCATAACGACTATTTCTATGATTTAGGCATGAGGTTGGTCAGCCACTGGAAAGTTCCCAGCTCCCCTAGGGCTTGGGAACCTGAACTTTATCTCACCCTACAGGCAAAATGGAGTCTGAAGTCAAAATGGCAGTACTCAGGCCAAGGTGCTTTTGCCTTCTCCCTTCATCACCATGACAAGAAGCATGGTGGCATGCAGGCAGACATGGTGCTGGAGAAGTAGTTGAGAGTTCTACAACTGGATCCAAAGGCAACAGGAAAAGAGAGAGACGTTGGACCTGGCTCGGGCTTCAGAAACCCCAAATCCCATCCCTAGTGACACACTTCTTCCACAAGGCCACACCTACTCCAACAAGGCCATGCCTCCTAATCCTTTCAAATAGTGTCACTCCCTAATGATTAAGCATTCAAATCTATGAACCTATGGGGGTCACTCTCATCCAAACCACTACATTGATGCAATATCTCCCACTGAACCCTGAGCTCATTAATTCCATTCAGCTGCTCAACCTAAAGCTCTCTTGCCCCAGGGATCCCATTCCTACCTACTGAGCACTGAGATTACAGGCAGGCCATCACAGTCACCCAACTTTCAAAAGCATACAGTCATCAAGAAATGTTCTTACTACTGCCCTAATGTAAAATGCATTCGTATCTATTACATTCCAATAACTTAGACACCGAGACAGTACATGCTTATAATTTATGCAAACATATTACAAACCATATAAATTACTTGCTTAGAAATTTAAGTATGAATTCTAAAAATGACCTTAAATATACATTCTCAAGATAAACTCAGAATTCAGTGTTTCACATCTTGAAATTTGTCAAGTATGCCAGTAGAAGCAACAGACTCATGGGGACGATTTTTAGGTGAGATTGCTGAAATTTCTTGAGACATTCATAGTTTTAAATTTTTTATTTTTGTGGTTTTGAGACAGGGACTTGTTGTTTTGTCCAGTCCAATCTTGAACTCCTGGGCTGAAGTGATCTGCCTCCATTAGCAAGTAGACAGGCACATACCTCCATACCTGGTTATTTACATAATTTTGAAACCTGATTGATGGTGGCTAGCTGAGATCAGACAAACTGAATAAATGTGAAAGACTGGCTAATGTTTCTTGAGTCCACTTTAAAGCACTGAATTATAAAAGAATACTGTTAGCATCCTAGGATGCAGCTAGTGACAGAGCATTTGCCTGGCATGTGCAAGACCCTGTGTTCTATTCCTAGTACCACATACATGCACAAAGCCAGGCATGGTGGCTCATGTTGTAGTCCCAGCATTTGGAAGGCAGAGGCAGGAGGAATACTGCAAACTGTGTACACTGGTACAGTATGGATTGGAGAGTTCTTCCTTAGAAAGGAAGGAAATGATTAGTTTTCTAGAATTTTCATTTAATATAATTCATTAAGAAACCAAATACTTTATTTCATATATGTAGGAATTAGAGTGCTTGTCAACTGTATTTTCTCAAAACTAGAAGAAATCAATTAAAGAGTATTGTACTTGGATGGTATACTATAAAAGTAGAAGAGTAAGACATGATGGCTCATGCCTGTAATCTCAGCACTTGGAAGGCTGAAGCCCAGCCTGAGGTACATAGTGAGTTCCAGGGCAGCCTGAGCTACACAAAGAGAGACCCTATCTTTAAAAAAAAAGAGTAGACAGCAACAATAAAATATTCTTTATAGAAGATACCCAATACTATTCCTTTTTTGAAGATAAAAACATCTGCTTACAGAATTTTAGTGTTGGTGTAATAATAAATTATTATTGAGTATCTGGGGAGGCTGATTATTCAATCTTCTTGAATGAATTCTATATAGATAGAAACTTACTATAAGGACAAAAGGTAAGTTGATCCCAAAATGTGTAGGAAATAGCCTGAGAGTTTAGGCTAGAAATATAAACAATCAAAACTGGAGGTTTTTTTTTTTTTAATGCAACTGGCCTTATATTAGAATAAAAATATTAGTAACTCCAAAATGTCACCTGTCACTGTTGTAATTTTAACCAAAGCATTAGAGATGTGGAAACATCAGGGAAATAAAACTTTCAGACTGGAATGAATGGGAAAGGTTTGGATAACAGTTAAAAAAATCAGTGATAATTTCAAAACAAGTGGGCCTATAGAATAGTAACTCTTCGTGATGGAGCCCATAACTGCTCAGTGAAGCAGGCCTGCTGCAGGTGACTGAGAGCAATGGAGAAACAAAATTGAATCTTGAAGGGAATCCTGGACTCCTCACTTCTCTGGGGGCCTGTCACCCACTTCCTTCCTGCGAAAGAAGATGAACATGGACTTCACTGTGCCATCGCCACTCTGCTGTGAAAAGCAGAGGAAAGTGGCCCAGAGGAAACCACACAGTCCCGTATAAGCTGTTCTCCAGTGCACAGGGACAAGGCTGAAGTTGGTCAGCTGCAATGCAGAGAGAATCTATTAGGAATGGACAGGTAACAGAGTTTGTTTTGGGTTCTGTTTTTATTCCATGCTAGAAACTGAGCTCAGGGCCCAGCACGTGCTAGGCAAATGCTCTACCATTGAGCCAAGGCCCAGCCCCAGATTCTCTATAGCTTGGTACTCACCTGTACAAAAGGCCAATACATCAGACCACTCTGGAATAAAGAAAAACCTCATTAGAATGCTGTCTAGTTACAAAGCAAACATAGTTCATTCTATAAGAGACTAAGAAGTGTCAGGCATGTAGGGTGCCCAGCTAGGACTGGATTGTACTCTGAGCTGACTAAATGAAGACATCTTGAGACCTTGAGAATAGATTTGAGGTGTACAACTTGTAAGCCAGTACACCTTTTGTTAGTTATACTCATAAGTGCAGAATGAAAAGTCAGCCAGAGATTCTGGAAGAAATAGGTACTTAAAAAATAATCACATGTATTTATATATTATAATTTCCAAGTGAGTATCAGCATATAATATACATGACTTGTTTTTTATCAGTAAATTCTTCAAAGTATATTCCAAACCAAAAAAAAATTTTTTTTTAAGATAGGGTCTTACTATGTGTCATTGGTTGGCCTGGATTTTTGCCCACTCTATTAACCAAGCTGGCTTAGAACTCACAGAGATCCACATGTCTCTGCCTCCCACCTCCCCACTGCTGGGACTAAAGGCGAGTGCCACACCTGTCTCATCAAACAGTTCTTTTTGTTTTGTTTTATTGTTGTTGTTGTTGTTCTGTTTTTGTTTTTGTTTTGTTTTTTGAGATAGGGTTTCACTATGTAGCTCTGGCTGTCCTGGAACTTGCTTTGTAGACCAGGCTGGCCTCAAACTCACAGAGATCCACCTCCATCTGCCTCTCAAGTACTGGGATCAAAGGTGTGCGTCACTACTGCCCAGCCCCAAACAGTTCTTTATAGCACAACAAGCAAACAATATATCTATGCTATCTCTCAGTACAGAATAAGATCACCTGACATTACAAATGTCTTCTTACATTTATTTAGTGTGTGGGGGGAGGGGGCTCAGAAGATACTTGCAGGAGTCTTGGAGACTGAACTCACATCCTCAGACCTGGTGGCAAGCCCCTTTACCCACTAGCCATCTTGCCAACCTCTTAATTTTTAAAATCATTTTTTAAATTTATTTGCTTTTGTAAATGGGTCTTGCTCTGTACCTCAGTTTGGTCTCAAACTCATGGCAATTCTCCTATCTCAGCCTCCTGAGTGCTGGGGTTATAAGTATGAGCCACCACACTTCAATAATTAATTTGAAAAAAACATATACATGAGCCAGGTATGGTGGCGAATCTTTAATCCCAGCACTTGGGAGGTAGAATGTGTGTGTGTGTGTGTGTGTGTGTGTGTGTGTGTGTGTGTGTGAAAGACAGAGGTCTTTCTGTAGGAATACAGAAATCAGCTTGAAGGACCTCCCACTGACCAACTCTGGAATGCTTGAGAGTACCAAAAATAATTAAACTCAGTAATGAGTTATAAACAGCTGGAAGAAAGAAAAAGAACCCCAGAGTATATACCCACAATAAAGAAGTGGCTGGGACAGAAGAGTAAGCCCTTGCTCAGTACAGTGCTGAGTGACACCTGGTGAACACCAGTGCAGGGAAGACTCACCACCCAACACCCAGAACAGCAGGGCAGCTCAGGTAGAATCAGAAATAGTGCAAAGGCTAAGATGTGGCATAGNTGCCAAGCATGCACAAGGCCCTGAATTCTAGCCCCAGCACTGTAGGAAAAAAAGAGAAGGAGAAAGAAGGGGGAAGGGTGTGGAGGCCCAAATTACTCAGGGTCCAAGAATTTGGGCTTGCTTTACCCAGCAGGGCTGCATAAGGGGATGATTTGACCACGGGAGTGGTTACCAGGTATTTGGTAGGGTCTACACTTGGCTGTGTGGTGTGCTTTGATCTAGCAAGGGGGAGGTCTTTTGCCCCATCCCTTGGAATTGTTATAAAAATCCCTTTTGAATAAACGGAAAAGGCTGTTGGGTATTGACCCAGGTCCTCCCGAAGCTATCCTGTATTTCTGTCTTTCATCTCTTCACTATCTTTCTATCTAATATTTTCTTATCCCTCTCTCCTCCTCATAGGAACCCATTAAAAGGTGGGAGCTGGCCTCTCACAGAAGGGAAGAGAAAGAAATGAAAGGGGAAAGAAAATGGAGGGAAATGAGGCACAGGCTACTTGGGAGACTAAAGCAGGAGGATTGCAAGTTCGAAGTCTGCCTAGGCAACTTAGTGAGCCCCTTTCTCAAAAATGAATAGTAAAAAAGAGCTGGGTGTAATTCAGTGGTAACATGCACGTCTAGCATGCTTGAGGGCCACGGTCATTCTCTAGGACTGCAAAAAATAAGTAAATAGAGCTGAGGATATGGCTCAGTTGGTAGAGTATTTGCCTAGCATTCACAAATCTCTGGGTTCAAATCCCAGCACACAAGGTCATCCTCAGCTACATAATGAGCTCAAGGACAGCCTTAGCTACATAAGACCTTGTTTCAATAATAACAATAGAGGTAGGACTGGGGTAGATAGGGAGTGATAGGTTACTTGCCTAACATACATGAGGACCTGGGTCTGATCCCAGCCCTGAAAAGGGATAAAAGCATAAGATATGCCAAGATTCCCCAGACTCTTCACCCAAGGCAACACTAAGGGAGGAGATTACCAATGACCTGTACTTACAATCCTGCTTCCTGTTCTTTCTAACATTAGATGTACAGCACAGTGTGGTGACCTATAATGCCTATAATCTCAGCATTCAGGAGGCTGAGGCAGGAGGATTACTGTACATTTTGGGACTAGCCTGGAGTACAGAGTAGGTTTAGGCCAGCCTGGGCTACACAGTGAGACCCTGTTTCAAAACAAACAACAAAACCACTAAATATATAAACTAATAAAACATGTCATATATGTGTATCTCTCTTGAATCTGATATAATGGGAAACCTGACTCCCCCTTCTAATATAAAGGACAAGGAAGTCACATTCCAAAGTCTCTATGGAGACACAATTTCTACCCCAAGAGAAGTAGCAAGAGTTCTAAACCCCTTCCTTGCAGGAAATGTCCCTAACTATGGAGATTCAGGGGGTTCTATGGCTTCAAATCTCCCCTCTGCCTTCAATCATCAAATGGGTAATGCTGCTTCTGGGGCTCATAACCATCCATCAGAAGATTCTAGAAACAGTGCAGGTGATAGCTCAATGTGGCTTTATATGGCTCTGGCTTTTGTGTTTTTAAACTGAGAGCTCCCCTTCTCCCACTAAACAAACACTTCTACCTCCAAGCTATAGCTCTACCCCTTAGCACTGCTCCGGATAGCAGACCTGTACCTGTAAGATATTAGGGATATATCCTGGAATCCTGAAAATTTATCTGATTGTTATTATTAATTGAATCAAACTAGTGCTGGGTCAGAGCTGAGACATGTCACTGACTTTGCCAGACCTGAAGACAATAAGCCTTCACTGAATGATGAGTAGTGTTGGATCAACAGAAACATATACCTTTGTACTGAATAATGAACACAGCAGGGGATTTGCTTCACTAGGAATAATCCTGGGAAACATTATCCTTCTCTAGAAACACCTTTGTGACATCGAGAAAGTTCTTTTCACAAAGACTCAACAGAACTCACACCTGGACGCACTGACAGTGGGGATGATTCCTTGCCGACCCACAGCCTACAATCTTGTTTTGTGAATAGGTTTGGAAACCTATTAAATAAATTGTGATTGCTTATAAGAATAAATCTAGGGCTGGAGAGATGGCTCAGAGATTAAGAGCACTGGCTGTTCTTCCAGAGGTCCTGAATTCAATTCCCAGCAACCACATGGTGGCTTTCAACCATCTGTAATGAGATCTAGGGCCCTCTTCTAGCCTGAAGGCATGCATGCAGGCAGAACACTATATATAATAAATAAATCTTAAAAAAAAAAAAAGACTAAATCTAATGAAGTCAGAAATCACCGTAAACACCTTCCTGAATGCAGCGATATCGTTTATTTCCTGTCCCTGAGAAGCAGATGTTCTGAGGCCTCCTCAAATCTATCCATCCCAACATATTCAAGCTAGAAACATTTGGTGTACTGACCTACTTTCAGCTACTTGGGAGGCTGAGGCAGGAAGGCTGCTTGAGGTTTGGGCAACATCACAAGATGTTCATTTTCAAAACAAAACAAAACAAACTGTAACAAAATTAAGACAGCTCCTTTTCAAAATATTGTATTCCCAGACTACCAAACAGTAAGCCCTGATTTAATTGTAGTTGTTTTATGCCGGTCCTGGTGACACAAACTGTAATCCCAGCTCCTCAAGAGGCTGAGGGTCCCAGGAGAATCAACAGTTCAAGGCTGTCTGAGCTACAGTGAACTGAATGTCAACTTACAGAGACCATGATTCAAGAAAGAAAGGAAAGAGGGAGGGAGGAAGAATGGGAAGGAAAGAAATAGAGGATAGAGGAAAGGAAAGTCAGAAAGAAAAAAAGGAAGGAAGGAAAAGGGGAAGAAGAGATAAAAGAAAAGCTAGGTGGGCTAGCAAGATGGTTCAGTGGGTAAAGGAGCTTGCTGCTAAGTCTGATGACCTGAAGTTCAATCCCTGCCTCCCACACATTGTCCTCTGACCTCCACACTCCTAAACCCCATCATTCTACTAAATAAATAATGTCATTCATTTTGAAAACCTAGGGAGCTCAGAATGATGGCACATGTCTGTAATCTCAGCTCCTGGGAGGCAGAGGTAGAAGGATCAAGAATTCAAGGCCAATTTGGGTTGTATGAGACACTCTCTCAAAGCAAGCAGACAAGGAGGCAGGCATGGAACTCAGTGACTGTCACTGGGCATAGGTTCAATCTTCAGTGAGGAAAAAAGTTGTATTAAAATGTTCCTTTTAAAAAAATCACATTCATTTATTGTGTGTGTGTGTGTGTGTGTGTGTGTGTGTGTGAGAGAGAGAGAGAGAGAGAGAGAGAGATCTGTCTGTCTGTGTGCTCACACATGAGAACACTCATGCACATGTGCAGGCAGGCCATACAAAGTATGTGGAGTTCAAGGACAATTGTGAGAGTCAGTTCTCTCCTATCACCATGTAAATCCCAGGGACAGAACTCAGGTCCTCAGGCTTGGCAGCAAACTCCTTTACCCACTGAGCCTTCTCAACAGCCTCTAAAGTAAGTGTTCTTTAATGTTTAAAATATTTAAAAAGATAAGGTTACATTTTATTTATTTTATTTTATTTTTTTATTTTATTTTATTTTTGGTTTTTCGAGACAGGGTTTCTCTGTGTAGCTTCGGCGCCTTTCCTGGAACTCACTCGGTAGCCCAGGATAGCTTCGAACTCACAGAGATCCACCTGCCTCTGCCTCCCAAGTGCTGGGATTAAAGGCGTGCACCACTACTGCCCAGCTAAGATTACATTTTTAAAAGCCAGTCTTACCTTATATGTATTCCAGAATTTCTGCTTCAGGTCCAAAAATACGTCATCCTTTCCCTGGAGAATGCTCATACCTATTTGCAGAAACACACCAGAAGGATTTTAGAAGTAAAATGGTTACTATATAATAGTGTGTTCAAGTTTCTCATCCTAACAGCATCCAGGCACATACAATTTCAACCATTCACTATGCTGCTGTTGACCCAACAGGAAAACAAGAATATCTCTATTTTAAAACTGAACTTTAAAGGAACACCAAAGTAGGAAGTGAGAATATCAAGGCATAAAAGACACAGCAGAATGATTCTTATCTAAACAAAGAATCCACAAAATGCAAACTAATACTACCATTGGATAATGAGCTTGCTGGTGACTTCCTAGTTTATGTTTATTTTACAATTATTTATTTATTGTGTGTGTTTGCACATACCACTGCCCAAGTGTGGAGGTCAGAGAACAATGTGCTGGGGTCAGTTTTCGTTCCACCATGTGGGTTCCAAGGTTGTCAGACTTAGTAGCAAGTGCCTTTACCAGCTGAGCTATCTTTCTGTCCCCTTATTTGTTTTTGTTTTTAAAGTATTTAAAAAATTTTTAGATTTATTTGTTTTATGTATTTGAATGTTTTCCTCATATGTATGTACACCACAGTGCTGTGGGTGGTTGTAAGCTGCGATGTGGGTGCTGGAAATTGAAGCCTGGTATTTTGCAGAAACAAGTGTTTTTAAATGTTGAGCCATCTCTCCAGCCCTTTCTTTCTCCCTCTATATATAGCCCTGGCTGTCCTGGAACTCACAGAGATCTGCCCATTTCTGCCTCCCTAGTGCTGGGATTAAAGGTGTGAGCTACTCTGCCCAGTTTATTTGTTGTTTTGTGAGACAGGACTTCAAGTGTCACACGTTAGTCTCAAACTCACTAGTAGGTAGCCAAAGATGACTTGGTCCTCCTGACTCTGCCTCCCAAGTGCTAGAACTACAGATGGGAACCACCATGCCCAGCTACATATTGCTGGGGGCGGAGTCCAGGTACCAAACTAGCACTCTGCCAACTGAGTTGTAGCCCCAGCCCCAACTTTGAAAAACAAAACAAACAAACAAACAAAACACTTTAATCTTTTCCCCTTTTGGTCTCTTTCCTTTCTTTTGTTCTTTTTTATTTGTGCTGGGATTAAACCCGGGGCCTCAAGTCTACCCTCTATCATTGAGCTATACTGCCACACTCTGACCCTAACTTCATTCCTTTAAAAAATAAAAATAAAAACTATTGGGCCATGGACATTCTAGCAACTACAAACTCCCATCAGTATATTCCTACCAGAGTTTAACATTCAAGAAATAGAGCCAAAACCTTACTTTTAAAGAAGAGTGTAAAAACAACAGCATTTAACATTTTCTGACAGCCCTGATTGTGCACTTGGGGTGAGGGTGGGGGATATGAGGGTTATCAGCCAATGGCAGAAGATTCTTAGAATGAGACTCAAGGGCATTGGAGAGATGGCTCAGTGGTTAAGAGCACTGGCTGCTCTTCCAGAGGTCCTGAGTTCAATTCCCAGCACCCACATGGTGGCTCACAACCATCTGTAATGGGATCTGGTGCCCTCTTTAAAGGCATGCATGCAGATAGAACACTCATCTACATAAAATAAATAAGTAAATCTTAAAAAAAGAATGAGACACAAAACCCAGCAAATATTGTAGTACTATGATCTGCTTACCCAGTTAATGCTAAGTACTCACATCACCACATCATTTGACCCTCCTAACAATTAACTCAGATGAGAAAAGTTAAAAGGAAGAAAAGACAGCTAGTCATGGTGGTCCTGTAAAATTAGCAAACAAAAGGCTAAGGCAGGAGGACTGCATGAGTTCAAGGCCAGATTACACTACACAGCATGGCTTTGTCTAAAAATGAAGTGCTTAGGGAGTTGAAGAGCAAGAACCTGTCCAGGGGCACCACCTGACAAACCAATTTCATCTCCCATACCCAATGTTCCCCTTCACTGTACATGAAGCAGGGGAGACTGAACAAGAAACCTGAAAGTAAGACGCCCCAAAAATCCAGACCAGTGATATATCAAAAAGCCTCAGACCTTCATCACAGGTGTCTCCCACACCCTGGGACAGCACCATTTCCTAGTCTCAGAGTGATCACACAAATTATGACTACCAACATCAGGATGAAGAAGATGGCTGAAAGCCCGCATTGTGCTGTCTCCTGGTGAACTTCCAAACCCCTCCATACCTGTTACCTCATTATATAACATGGGAATTGTGAGCATATCTGCCTAAGTGCTAGCTCAAAGATTCAACAGGAATCTAGCCTGTCAAGTGGCAAGTCCTAGCTCCTAGCTCCTTCACCACTGCACCAAGCTGTAATAAGTATAGGAATCCATTTGCAAAGCTAGCTGGGAGACCACACCAGGGAACAAGGCACAGTGTTTGAGCAAATCAGAAGGCTCTTGCTCTCTGGTGATCTATTCTGACTTCACTGACCTCCTTAGCATGGCGTTTGCTGAGACTGTAACAGGCCACCACGTCTTTGATGTTTTCTGTGGGCTACAGAAGAAAAGGAAGTGAATACAGTCTCCCTTAAATACCTCCCACCAGAGGGGAAATTTCTTCTAGTGGTTTGCTAAACCTCAGTTGGTTCAAGAAGGCATTAATAGGCTGGGACAGGTAGGGCAGGCTTGTCATTCCAGCAACTTGGAAGCCTGAAGTGGGAGAATCCCAAGTTCAAGACCAGCCTGAGCAACTTAGTGAGTCCCTGTCTCAAAATTAAAAACAAACTAAAGACTAGGGATATAATTCAGTTGACACAGCTTTAAGGCCTGAGGCTTTAGGCTCAGTTGTTGGTGATCTACCATCCCCAAGGCCAAGGACAGGTCCAGTCCCTGGAGAAGACTCTCCAAATACTGAATGGCCCTCCCCAGCTGCCAGTGCCTTTGAGGGTACAAAAATCGCTGAGGAGAGAAACCATGAGACCTTATGTTGTTTTCAGTAAACCAGGCAGAAAGACTTCCCAAGACCAGGCCATCCAGGCCAGCGTGAAGAGAGATTTTTCTCAGGTACACAACCCCCTCCCATTCTCTGTGTGACCTCCCTATCCAGGGAAATCTTCTTGCCCAAGCAAGGCTAAGGCCCTGGAAATGACTTTTCTATAATCGCAGGTTCCACCCACTCTGCCCCCACAGTCACCAATCCCCTCATTTTTGGGTTGATGTATTGGCTGCTGAGCCTCAGGTGTGGCTTTTCCCAGGGCAGGTGGAGCCCAGGGATTAAGCTGTTAAGGGGCTAAGCAAGGGTGTCTTGGATGTGCCGTTTTCTGGAGGAAAATAGACCCCCCACACACACACACTCCTGAACACCGCCAACCTTAGCCTCTTAGCTCTGACACCAACCCCCTGAATCCCTGGCACGCGGGATCTCCAGTTCCCGCGGCCAGCAGCTCCCAAAATTCTTTCTCACGAAAACCTCACGTCCCCCAATGTCCAGACATCCTGTCGCTGCTTCAAGGCTTCCTTCCAGCCCTGGTTCCCTGGCCGCAGAGTTGTCACCTCCTGCCTCAGCCCTGGTGGCTTCAGATCTCCGGTCTCCGAGGCCCCCAATCCCCCCACCTCCCGCCCCTGAAGCCTCCTGCCGGGCCTCCAGTGCCCCAATCCCAGACTCTGAGCCCCGCCTCGGCCCCTCACCGACGGCCCCTCACCGACGTAGAAGGCAGAGAGGGCAATCGGCCCACCGACGGTCTGATCGCACAGCACCTTGACCAGGACCGTGCGCGGCGCGCGGCCCGGCAGCGCACGCTCCAGAAGGCGCAGCCATACGTAGTTGAAGTTGCCGTGGAAGGTTATGGCCAAAGTGGCCACACGCCGCGTCTGGCGCCAGTCGGCCGGGCCTCCCTGCAGCCGTTGCTGCAGCGCATCACCCGCCGAAAAGAGGCCGGCATAGAGCAGCACGTTGGTGGGCCACGGATAGCGCCGTGCTGCTCGTGGGAAAGCAAGCCACCAGCTCGCCATACCCGCCCGGGGTGCCTTCCGCGCCTGCACACCTGACTGAGCCGCAGGCGCCAGACTGATTGGACAGCACTATGCACACCCAACCAGTGTGCCCAATCCCGTGGCGACTGGCCACAAGGAGGGCGGAGCCTCTGCGATGTGCAGAGTCCACCCGGTTTGGATAATTTTCGAGAAATCTCTAGCAGAAGGAGAGGCACTCAGACAGCAGATCTGTCATTCCTAAAGGCCGGACATTCTAAGAACTGTGGCTGCCACCCGGGCATTGGAGATGACTGTAGAGCGAATCTTATACGGTCTTATTAATTGAAAACACCAGGCCAGGTATTGAGGTAAATTCTGAATGATCAGAGAGACAGAACAAGCCACAGCCAACCTCCTCACCTTGCCAACTCCTCAGCTGATCTTGTTTCCTCAGACTGTAGGCTTCTGAGTCCTCACCCAAATGAATCTCAGCTGAACTGCTGCTCAAAGTCTGAAAGCTTAAGAGGCCCCCTAGCTTCTGGTTTCCACACCTTATATACCTTTCTGCTTCCTGTCACTACTTTCTGGGATTAAAGGCATGTGTCTTTCTCAAGCAAAGACATGAGATCTCAGGTGCTGGAATTAAAGGTGTGTGCCACTGGAATTAAAGGTGTGTGCCACCATGCCTGGCTGTTTCCAGTGTGGCCTTGAACTCACAGAGATCTGGATGGATCTCTGCCTCGGGAATGCTAGGATTAAAGGCATGTGCTACCACTGCCTAACCTCTATGTTTAATCTAGTGGCTGTTCTGTTCTCTGACCCCAGATAAGTTTTATTAGGGTACACAATATTTTGGGGGACATAATATAATCACCACAGATGACCTCACAACTTTGTGAATATGTCCAAAACTAGTGGCTCCTACACTTTAAAATCGGGATTTGTTTGTTTGTTTGTGACGGAGTTTCATGTGTTCCAGGCTGGGCCCCAACTCCTTATGTAGCCGAGGACAACTTTCAACTCCTCCTCCTTCCTCTACCTCCCTAGTTCTGGGATTACAGGTTTGTGCCACAGGATCCAATTTAAAGTGGTGAATTTCGTGACACTTGAATCCTGTTTCTAAGATGCGGGGCTGATACAAAGCTCTGTAGTAGTGATCACCTAGCATGCAGAAGGCCCTGGCTTCAATTCCCCAACTATTGCAATAAAAATGAAGAAAGCAAGCTAGCTCAGCTCCCAAAGTGTCAGTGTGCTTGATGAGATTCTTGCTTGCAGGGAATTCATTCTTTTAGCACACAATATGTTGCCTTTCTATGTCACTACGGGCCAAATGTCAGAGGTTAGGCTGAGGCCTTTCATGAATGAAATAGTGCTGGACAATGTGCCGATGACTCTCCCCACTTCAGCTTGTGTCTCAGTGACCCCTGTCACCCCAAAACAGGCTTGGAGACCCATGGTACCAGTTCCAAAAGCAAGTGTAGGTGGGTGTTTGGGCAGCAGATAGAAGCTCTGACCTGCAACTCATTTTCCCATGCCTTTTTCTGCTTTTCCCTCCTTCCATGATATTCAACCTCTCTCACGCAATATCTCTCGTCTCTATCTTCTGTTTGTTCACTATATTTAATTTTTTTCTTTTAAAAAAATCTAGTACCTTTTAAAGGATATCTTCCTTTATTCTTTAATTTTTATTTTTATTTTATGCGTATGAGTGTTTTGTCTGCACATCATTATCATGCCAGGTGCCCACAGAGTTACACACCATGTGGATGCTGATTAAACCTGGGTCCTTGAGTAGTGAAGGTCAGTTCTCTCCTTCCACTTTGTAAGTCCTGAGGATTGAACTCAGGTAGTCAGGCTTGGGGACAAGTGCTTGATCTACTAAGTCCTCTCACTGACTCAGTATTTTAATTCTGAAATGATTCCAGACTTAGGAAATATGCGGCAAAATTATACAGAGGAGCTGGGTGTCATGGCAGACCTTGTCATCCCTGCACCTGGGGTGGGGGCTGCTGAGGCAGATTGCCCAGAGTTTAAGGCTACCATGGCTATATAACAAGACCCTATCTGAACAGAAGGGAAGAGGAGTTTTTAAGATTTTAAGAGCCATGGAATTGTCTTTGAGAGATTTAAGAGATCACTAACAGGGTACACAGTTAAGGNAAACAACCAGAAAATACAAAGAATCCCCAATATACCCCTGTTCATTTGTTTTGTTTTGTTTGAGTCCAGGGATCATGTAGCCCAGCCTCAATTTCCTAACCCTCCTGCTTCTGCTTCCTCCAAGCTAAGGTTACAGGCTTCTGCCACAGTCCCAGACACCATATACCCTTTACTCAATCCTCCCCAAGTGTTGACACCTTGCATAACCATCGTACAATGATCAAAACAAGGAAATAAGAACTAATGAATAGAGTTATCCATTTACTTGCCGATCTCACTTAAGCTGGTACCAGAAAGTCCCTTTCTCTCATCCAACAACCAATCCTGCCCTGCTGTATTGTTTTACTTCGGTCTCCAATCTGAACCATAGACCAGTTCTTTCAAAGATTGTCCCTAACTAAAAGTCATTTTTTATAAGCTGAATTGTCTCCTACCCTGATTTATACATTGAAGCCCTAACTCTTGGTACTTCAGAACGTGACTGTATTTGAAGACAAAGACTTTAAAGAAGTGACCAGTTAAAATGGAGTCATAAGATAGGCAATACAATCTGTATAATGTCTTCATAAGAGAAAATGGACTCAGCAAGAGACACCATGGTGGATTCACACAGAAGAAAAACTGTGGGTGAGGACATGATAAGAAGGTAGCTGGCTATTTGGACTGGTTGTGGTGTCCTTGCTTGTATTTCTAGCACTTGAGAAGTGGAGACATAATGGTCAAGAGTTCAAGATTAGTACCAACTACACAGTGAGTGCCTTTGAGCCCAGCCTGGACCATATAGACTCCGACTTTAAAACCCAAAATGGGGGACAGCAAGATGGCTCAGGAGTAAAGGCACTTTACTTCATTCTCCAGAACGCACCTGGTGGAAGAAGGAATTTGACTCCTACAATTGTCCTTCCCACGTGCCATGCCATATACATACACACAGAGAGAAAGACACAGACACAGAGAGGCGGGGAGCAAATACTAAAAAGGAAACAGGAGGTGAGGGAGAGGGAAACTCAAAGGAAAGGGATAAGATGGTAGTCTGTGTCTATAAGCCAAAGAAAGGGGTCAGAATAGAGCTAGACTTGACCTTGGCCTTCTACCTTCCTGAACTATAAGAAAATACATTTCTGTTGACCCACAGTGTACACAAAGTAATTCATCCTCCCTCTTCAGTTCCTAGGACTCTGTGTGCTTTGACTTTCCATACTATCCACATACCCATTTCTAGGGCTCTCATTGATCTGCCATTGGTCCCAAGTGAATCTGTGTTGCTCGAATCTTAAATGGTCTTATAATAAAAAACTCAGAGCCAGATATTGGGGTGAAAGCTGAAAGATCAGAGAAGCAGAGCAAGACACAGCCACCACCTATGATCTCACCAACTCCATGAATCCTCAGACTGAAAGCCTCTAAGTCCTACCCCAAAGGGTCTCAGCTGAACTGCCTTGTTCTTGTTTCCTTAAGATTTGAACAACAAATCTGTCAGAGTTTTCCCAGCTAGACAAGCTTCTAGCTCAGCAACATATCTGTTTATTACTTACACCCTGTCTTAATTATGGTTTCTATTGTTGTGGAGAGACACCATGACTACATAAACTCTTATAAAGGAAAACATTTAATTGGGGCTGACTTAGAGTTTCAGAGGTTTAGTCCCATTATCATCATGATGGGAAGCATGGCAGCATGCAGGCAGACATGGTGCTGGAGATGTAGCTGAGAGTTCTACATCTTGATCCACAGGCAGCAGGAGACGCTGTGCCACACAGGGCACAGCTTGAGCATATATGAAATCTCAAAGCCTGCCCCAACAGCGACACACTTCCTCCAACAAGGCCACACCTGCTCCAATAAGGCCACACCTCCTAATAGTGCCACTCCCTGTGGGTAAAGCATTCAAACACATCTATAGGAGCCATACTTATTCTAAACACCATATTCCACTCCCTGGCCCCCATAGGCTTGTAACTGTAACATAATGTAAAATGTATTTAGTCCAACTTCTAAAGCCCCATAGTCTATCACAGTCTCAAAAATATTTAAAAGTTCAAAGTTTAGTCTCTTCTGAGATTCATGCATCTCTTAATTATAATCTCCTATAAAATCAAAATCAAAAATCAAATCACATACTCCCAACATATAATGGTACAGAGTATACATTACCATTCCAAAATGGAGGAAATACTGGACCAATGTAAGACTGAAAACCAGCTGGGCAGACTCCAAACCCTGTATCTCCATGTCTGATGTCAAAACACTCTTCAGATCTCCAACTCCTTTCAGCTTTGTTGACTGCAACACACTTCTCTCTCTTGGGCTGGATCCATTCCCTGTTAGAGCTTACCTCAGCAAGCAACTCTAGCATCTCCAACATCTTGGGGTCTCCAAGGC
>LZPO01044402.1:232231-244026 GCA_001675575.1 Neotoma lepida
ATGCGGAGGGGTTCACATCCCATTAGAGCAGGGGAGGGAGGGTGCATCCTATTGGGTTTTTGCGGTGCTCTTACCCTTCGAGGAAAAGTCACAAACACGGCAACCACGCAGCAAGAGCTTTATCAAAAAGAGAGAGAGAGACAGAGAAGGCATGCTCTGACCTGTGGAAAGCACATGAAAGAGAGGTCAGGGTACACAGAACCTGCCTTTTAAGAACTGGCCTGCGCATGTGCACTCGAGTCCACTAGGCTACTACACGCATATGCAGATTACATGGTCGCGCTGTGCAACCANGTAGAGCACGGATTTACATAGAACGTATGACCTGGATATGATTGTAATCATGGGGGTGTTACTATCATCCCAGACTCTTTGTCTTTATAAAAGATGGTGGATGAGCGGGTATGGGGGCATCGTGTCTCTCAAAAATAGATTCAAGCTGACTTGGTGAGCGTTGGTTGACTCTGGAGGTGGGGTAGAAGGGGTCTTCTGAGGTAGGCAGGCATCCTGGATGGTGGGCTGCCATCTGCTGTCCTGGAGCTGTCCATCTGTCCCGGCTTGGGCCTCCATGGCTGCTTGTGTCTGGGAGAGTGCGCCTGGATGTTCTCAGTGGTCCTCTGCCTCCAGCCCTATGGTGGTCCTGTAACAACTAGCTGAGTGCTTAATTAGGAGTGGGAACCAGGAAGGAAAATCCAGTGAGTTGGGACCTCACTGTCCTGCTATTGGTGCAGTTCAGTGGATTCTGGTGTCCTCTGGAACTTAAGAAAGCAGGGCCCTGTTTGTGTGACTGTGTATGAAGAGAGATTTTTTTGGGATGGAGGTGAAGTGAAAGGCTTTAGATGGGACAGATGAATCCAGTGAGGAAAGCCCTCGAGCTTAGCAGCTGTTGGAGTTACAAGAATTACCTTGAAGGGTCCCTGCTATTTAGGAGAAAGGGGTGAGTGGCGCTGGCCTGGAGGAGAAAGAAGAACCTGATCTCCAATATGGATTGGGGGTGGACAGGAACTGTCACATGGCTGAGGTAAGGAATGGTCTGCGAAGTTCCATAGAATAGACCTGAGATGACAGAGTAAAGGAGTTAACAGGCTATCTGGAAGAGATGAAGATTTGGGTAGGAGGCCCAGTGTTAAGGCCAGCCTCCCATACATCAGTTCAAACTGGGAATTTGAAAGAGGCTTTTAGGGAAAGGCCCTGAGCCTGAAAAGAGCTAGAGGCAATAATTTTACCCAGTCGAGGTGAAGTTTCTGTGACATCTTAGTAAGAATACATTATAAAGATTAGTTGGTGCTGTTAGTAATTTGGTGGGGGTGCAATGGTAGCAGCACTGTTTACCATGTGAGAAAAGCCACAAGGTGTGACAGAACCCATTATCAGAGTTTCATTAAAAGAGACAGACGGGAAAGAATGTGACGAGGCCTGTGGAAGACATGAAGAGAGGAAGAAGGGAGGAAGAGAGGAGAGAGAAAGGAAGGGGAGGGGATTCCCCTGCACATGTGCTTAGGGAGCCACACCATGCATGCATATATAATGCACAATCACGCTGCGCCAAAATTACGTGACCAAGCAGCATACGGATTACTTAGACGTAAGCCCCTTGCTTGGCTTACTGTGCTTGTGCTTACTGTGTGGACATTTAGCTGGGGGAGTGGTCAGGAATTCCAACATTCCAGACTCTTTGCTTATTATAAAAGAAGGCAAGTGAACAGGAGTGGGGGCACCGTGTCTCCCAAAACTGCTTCCAGCTGACTTGGTGGGTGTCTGTTGGCTCTTGGGGGGAAGGGGGAGGGAAAGGGGCTTCTGAAGTAGCCAGGTGTCCTGGGATGGTGGATTGTTGTCTGCTGCTGCTGCTTGTCCATATTTCTCTGCTTGGGGCTCAGGCTGCTTGTGTCTGAGAGAGTGCTGGTGAGATAGAGAAAAGCTTAGAAAAAAGTTTTTACCTTTGCGGGGGTCCCAGGGTGAGGGAGGGGGTCCTGGACCAGGAAAGTTTGGGTTATACTTATTCTGAAGCAGATCCAATCTGTCCAGATGAATTCAAGCTAGTTTCTGGACCTTAAAGAAATTTTAAACATATTAAGAAGCAGCCCAGACCCTCTTTGGTCTGGGGGTGTAAATACCTTTGGACTGTTACTGTTCCTTACTGCCTGGATGTATGCTTGATGGTTTTTGTCCTCCAACTCTATGGTGGGCCCTGTAACAATTAACTGAGTAGTTAATTAGAAGAGGGAACCAGGAAGGAAAAGCTTGTGGGTTGGGACCTTGTGACAAAGCAGTAGATCCTGGTGTCCTCTGGAACTTAAGAAAGCAGGGTCCTGTCTGTGGCACACTGTGCATGAGGAGGAGAAGAGGCCCTGCTGACAGGTCTGGAGTAAGGCAAATAGGGGGAGCAAATGAAATAAAGCTCCTATCTTGGCTAGAAAATCCCTTTCCATTAGAAGCATAGGGCAGGTTGGCACAACTGAAAATGTGTGGGTGGGAGGGATACCCCTGAAAATACAGTTAAGTGGTGGGGTCTGGTGAGGTGGGTAAGGCTGTTCCCCTATCCCGACAATAGGGAAATGAAAAGGAGAGGTAGACCCCAACACGCCTCCAGGACTGAGTAAGGGGCTCCAGTACCCAAAGGAAAGGAGATGGATTGCTCCATGTTGTAATTAATGGCTATCCCAGGCTCCCTGTGAGCCCATGACCAAGCCTAGGAGGTTCTGGTCTGATGTTCCCATGCCACAAGGTGCACAAGGGCAGTCAGCTCACCAGTGTTCCTCTTGGTAGCACTTTGGACAAGGCCCAGTTTGGCCCACATGGGGCAGGCCAGGCACAAAGCTCAGTGGCCTTTTTTACCACTTAAAACAGGGACCTGGAAGCCTTTAGGCAGCCACCAGTTGGATGGCATGTGCCAGCATTTGGCAGTTCTGTTTATGGGCTTTGTCATCTCTCCCATGGTACCTTAAATGCCACAACTGAGACTCTTGCCTGTGGGAGGGGCCATCTCTCCAGACACTTAAGCTTAGCCCTGATGTCAGGTAGCTCTGGGAGCCATGGGACAGATTTTATTTCATATCTTGAATTATGTTTTTTTTAAGTTTTGATAGTTTACTGGTTTGAGGACAGCCTTAAGAAGACTTGCCAGGAGGCAGGTTATAAATTGATCTCTGTCTATAGAGC
The DNA here is from genome assembly GCA_001675575.1 of Neotoma lepida. Lineage (NCBI taxonomy): Eukaryota > Metazoa > Chordata > Mammalia > Rodentia > Cricetidae > Neotoma > Neotoma lepida. The sequence continues at coordinate 235,391 of LZPO01044402.1, forward strand.
CATCTGGACTTTATAATCCCACTGTGGGTTCTGACCGTGAACTCATTTGCATGCGTTCTAGCCTGCTTCCAGACCCGTCTGTGCTTCTCAGGGCAGCTTGAGAACCAGTGAAAGGAAGAGAGTAGGAGGAGTTAAGAGTTGGGCAGACGTGCCCCCGATATTGGATAGCCCACCCAATGCTGGAGAGCAGAGCACAAGTCGCAGATAAGCACAAGTTCTTTGGAGTAAGAGATTCCCCAGGTTTAGGTTACACATGGGCAGAAGAGAAAGACTCAGAAAGGGAGGGTTCAGTGCTTAAGTAGAAAGTTTGGAGATAAGGTAACTCTTTTCATTTGCCCATTCGCTGGCAGAAGTTAGGTAATTCTCTTGAAATATCAGGATCCAAGTAGCCATTATTCGGCCATATTTATTGGTATATTTAAGGTATTTTTCAGAGGAAGGGTGGGAGGAAGAAGCCTTATGTCCCATGACTGCAGCTGAGAGAAAAAAAATAAAAAACTAAAATAAAGAAATGGGATCAGACTACTCCAGTCCCAGGCATCCCCGAGGTGGAGAAGGATCTATGAATCAGCTCAGGTTATCCCACCCTTTGTCAAGAGAGGGCAAGGGCTGGGAACATGCATACATTGAGGACCCCCTGGGGGTGCAACAGCATTATCTGCTCTGTCAAGAGAGAATGTGTCATGGAGCATGCAGTCTGAGGACCCCCCAGGGTCTCAGCATCGAGAAATATTACTCAGGCTACAGTCGTGGGAAGTGGCAAGGGATTGAGAAGGGAAAACTCACCAATGGCACAACCGGTGTGTGTGCGGAGCAGTCCAGCAGCCAGACAAATAAAAAAAGCAGGCAGTTGTGGGTGGAGCAAAACCTTGGCACAAGTTCCTGGGCACAGAGCACCAGGAGGGCCTGCCTCGTCACCCACACCAATGTTGGTTATTTGGTAGTGGAGGCACAATGGTAGCTTTTGTGTATTAAATGGACCAGCCATTAATAATACACTTCCCAGGGGCCAAGAAGGGATGCTACCACCATCGCGGGTGAAAGACCCTGATTTTGAGCCTTTCAGGCCTAAGCCCCTTTTAGGAACAAGGAACCAAAGTGTTTTTCTGGGAACAAGGAACTAAAGTTAATTTTCAGAAACAAAGAATTAAAGAGCAGAACGGCTAAGCCACAGTCACGATGACTGATTGAGGTACGCTGCTCAACCNTAACTTNTGGCCCACACCNTGGTGCNAAAACTCCCTGGAAGCTCTCNGAAAAGCCTCGACTGAGCTCGGGGTAATTTTGCAAAATAGACTTTAACACTGCCTCTAAAATATAGCCTAAGGACAAATATATGTTGATTATGAAAATACAATGCTTTCATCTAGAAAAAGGAGACTTGGGGCCCTCTAGTTTAGACCCAGGCTCTTGGATTACTGGAACCTGTTATAGGCTCCGGGTTACTGGAATTGGGTTACTGGAGCGAGCCGGTCTGGACTCCAGGAAATAAAAACTGCCTGGCCAGGGAATGTCATAAGACATTCATATAATGATGACTGTTTGATCATGGAATGTTCCAGCTCTGATTTCCTAGGCAACCGATGCCCCAACCTTAGTCTCCATAGTGATTGTTTAGCCATAATATGCCCCCACNTAAGGGCAGCCAATGAAAATCAATGACAAGCATTTACCCTATGATTAAGCTGTGATTATGTGGGAAGTCCTAGACATAAGCCAATCAAAATGAATAAGTATGGAAACTGTAATTTTATGATAATTTTGTGGGTTTTGCCTTTAAAAAGTGTGTGCAACTGCAGCTCGGGGCTTCTCTCACTCCCCGGAGTAGAGGTCCGATTGTACAAACATTGCAACATTGCTGAAATAAATCCTCTTGCTGCTTGCATCAACTGGACTGGAGTCTGGGTTCTTGGGGTGCCCACCCAAGAGGATAGCACCCTGAGTCTGGGGTCTATCATTGGGAATGAATCCAGTAGGCAGAGCTCTCACGTCCAACTTGTTTATTCGCCAGTCACCAAATCTCTGCTCCAAAAGTCTGATATACATCTTTAGTCTTGTTTAGGCATTCACCACAGGAATAAATCTACTGTCCGTCCACTATACTTCTCTAGGATGAAATCCTGTCTACATAGCATCAGTTCCGTCCTGACACACTCGGTTCCTCTTCAGTCCTTTTTCTGCCCTCTCATAGTCCTGTTAACTACTAAACTCTTATGCTTTCAGCTTCATCTTCGCCCTCTGCTCCTTCGTCCTCCATTACTCCTTACTCCTTACTCCTCAGAAAACTCTACAAAAAGCCTGTCTTACCTTCTACAGAAACTGTCTTCTCTCTTCTCTGGCCACATGGTTCTGTCTCCCCTACAGAAAAAAATGCCTGTCTCTGCTTGCCTTCTCCTGTGCAGTTCTCCACCTCAACAGGAATGCTCTTCCCCCTATCACTCCACTTTGATATGTAAAAACCTCCTTTTGTTCTCAGTCAATAGCTCTGGCTACCACTAGGCCTCAAGGAAAAGGATGGTCCGAGCTTCATTTGCTCAAGAAACAAAGGTATGCATCTGCCATTAGCAGTTAGGCTGGCTACCTGACCCTAAGCACTGGCCTGAGCAGGAAACTCTCACACACACATTCTATGGAAATTTGAGCACAAGAATTTCATAGTAAGACACAGCTGAATATTAAGCCGTATAACACCAACCAGTCCTTGACTGCCTTATCTGTTATGCCCAGATTTGGGACCCCAAAAAGACCACCGGAGACTAAGGATGTCCAGAATGCAACAGCAAGGTTTATTCAGCACACGTGTAATACAAGCTAGTTCGGAATTCTCGTCTGCAGCACCACACCGAAACGAGGCTGGGAGGAGAATTGCTCTCTCTTTGTGAGCCTAGCTTTTAAAGGCAAAACCCCAAAATTTCTCAAAGGGGAGGGGGTTAGTACAGGTTCATTTTTTTACTAGCTTGCTCTTAGGAATTTCTATAGTTCCTGATCCTTCATTTGATCAGCTTATCTCTGCTTACTCTTCACGTTAACCTGTTGTTTGTCCTATCAGCTATCTCCGGAGCTGGGACATTCAGTGGTTAATCAGTTGCTTTCAGATAGCCCTCCAGGCATCCTGACTTTGTGACTTTTGTACTGTTTCAATTCCTGGAGCCTCTTGTCAGCATTTCGAGGAGGCTCAGGACTCAGGCCTATTTCTTTTAGTTCAAGCAGAGGCTGATAGTTTAAAATTATGTTTGAGTGAGGGTCTTACTTTTAAATCCTTATCCACAACCTAATCCACTTGACTGGCTCTTGGCCCAATCAAGGTGTGGCTTATTATACACAGCTGGACTTCTACTATCACTTCTGTGGCTTGCCACAGGTAGCAGCACTGTTTACCGTGCAAGAAATGCCATGAGGTGAGACAAAACCCATTATCAGAGTCTTATTAGAAGAGAAAGACAGAAAAGAATGTGACCAGGCCTGTAGAAGATGTGCAGAGAGGGAGAAGGGAGGAAGAGAGGAGAGAGAGGAAGAGGAGGGGATTCCCCTGCACATGTGCTTACAGAGCTATGCCATGCATGTGCATAGACTGCACAATCACGCTGTGTGCAAATTACATGATCACACAGCACACAGATTACTTAGACATAATGAAGCTTGGCTTCTGAACTGCACATGTGTGGACATTTAGCTGGGGGAGTGGTCAGGAATTCCAACAGGTGCATTCCACCTTTCCTGAGGACTGAGGATGGTATGGGATATGAAAACACCAAGGAATATTGAGAGCCTTAGCTAGTGTCTGAGAAATCTGGGAGGTGCACTCCGGACCATTGTCAGACTGAAGAGATGCAGAAATCCCAAACCCAGGAATGACCTTGGAGAAGGAGATCTGCAACTATCTGAGCTTGCTTATTAGAAACTGGATATGCCTCCACCCAGTTTGGAAATGAGTCTACCATCACAAGGAGATATTTAATTCTCCTGATGGTGGGCATATGGGTAAAACCAAGCTGCCAGTTGGTCCCTGGAAGGGAACCTGTAACCTGGTGGGTGGGAAAAGGCTGACTTATATATTTCATATTGGGGTCTGTCTTTTGGCAATTTTCACAAGAGGCAGTAATAGTTCATAAGAACTGTAAGTCCTTGTGGTGGGCTGCAGGTGAGCTTTCACGAACTGAGACAGAGCAAGACTATTAGGGTGAAAGAACTGGTGTATAATTAGGACAGAATTTGCCTAGTGTCAGGAGTTGTCTGTGAGGGTGTGGGCTGTAATATGTGGATTCCCTGTGGTGGGTAGGGTGAGTCTTGGCCCTGAAGGGCCGTTGTTCTGGCTGCCTGGTTAGCCTGGTTATTTCCCTTGGAGATGATGGAGCTGTCGGTCTGATGAGACTGGCAGTGAATAATTCCTATAGCCTTAGGGAGGTAGGAAGCTTTTAGCATGGCCATTATTTGGCCTGAATTAGATATGGATCTTCCCTTTGTTGTAAGGAGCCCACACTCTTTCCAAATAGCAGCATGGGACAGGAGGATATGGAAAGCATATTTAGGGATTTAGGGATTGCCCCTGTGCCAATTGGAAGGCACGGGTGAGAGCTCTCAGCTCAGCCTGTTGGTTAGTGGTGTGTGTGGGTAATGCCTGTACTTCTATGACCTCACTCTGACACTATGGCATAGCCTGCTTTATGGGTCCCCTCATGTAAAAAGGAGCTGCCATCTGTGTACCAGGTATAAGTGGCCTGAGGCAATGTCCCCTCCTGTGTATGTGAAGAATGTGGCAACAGTTCCTCCAGTGCAGGAATGAGAGGGAGAATAGTCAGTGTTAGGTTGAGGGAGAAGTCTTGATATATTAAGAGGCAAGTGAGTTTTGAAAGTAAGTGTGGCATCTTCCAGTAGTGCCACCTGGAGAGAAAGAACCCTAGAGGGAGGTAAAATTTGTAAGCCTTTATAAGTTAGGAGATAGGCAGGTTATGGTGAGANNGGACAGTAGTAGGTGATCCAAAGGTTAGCTTTTTTGACTCCCGAACAAGGAGTTCAGCAGCCACAAGGGCGAGAATACAGGGTGCCCATCCCTGGCTGGTAAGATCTAGTTTCTTTGACAGGTATGCTACAGGTGCAAAGGAGGGTCCCAGCTGACACCCTAGGGTTCCAAGGGCAAATCTCTCCTTTTCTGTTACATAGAGGGAGAAAGGGTGGGTTAGATTAGAAGATGAAGTGTTGGGTCCTGAAGGAGAGCCTGGAGCTTCTGGAAAGGTTTAGTAACAGGGCGAAGAAGGGGCTTATGAGGGGAGCCCTGAAATGCCTCGGATAAGGGGCAAGCAAGGAGAGAAAAGGATGGAACCCAGGATCATAGGAAGCCAGCTATTCCTAGGAAAGACAGAATCTCCTGTTTAGTAGAAGGGACTGCAAGAGACTGGATTAGGTGCTTTCTATCTACAGAAATAGCCTTGTGGGTTGGAGTAATAGTTAGACCCAAATAGGTGACCTGGGGAGAGGACAGCTGAGCTTTAGAAGGGGATACCCTATAACCTCGGCTGGATAAGAAATTTAGGAAAGCAGAGGTGTTAGTTTGGCTAAGTTGTAATGAAGGGCTGCAGAGCAGAATGTCATCTACATACTGTATTAGCTTAGAGCCAGGGAGGGACAGAGAGAGCAGGTCAGAGGCCAGAGCCTGACCAAAGAGGTGTGGACTGTCTCTGAATCCCTGTGGCAGTACAGTCCAAGTTAGCTGTGTAGATAGATGAGTGTCAGGGTCAGTCCACATGAAAGCAAAGATATTTTGAGACTTAGGGCTGAGAGGAATAGAAAAGAAGGCATCCTTGAGGTCTAAAACTGAGAAATGAGAAGTTCCTAAAGGGATAGTGGACAGGAAAGTATAAGGGTTACCCACTACCAGATGGAGGGGGACCACTGCAGAATTAATGAGCTGGAGGTCTTGAACCAGGTGGTAGGTTCCATTAGACTTTTTAACTGCATGTATAGGGGTGTTAAAAGGTGAAGAGGTTGGGCGGAGCAGCTTTTTCCTGAGAAGGTCATAAATGATAGGCTTAAGTCCTCTTAAGCTCTGGAGTGAGAGAGGGTACTGAGCTTGGGTAATATACCTGGTAGATACCTGGATAACAATAGGGGGGTGGTGCCTAGCGATAGAAGGGTTCTGGGTGTCCCAGACCTCGGGGTCCACCTGAGAGGCTGGCACGGAAAATGAACTGTTAGAGTTAGTAGGGTGGGTGGCTAGGAGGAGGAGGAGGAGAAGAGCTGCTAATGAGTCTGGAGTGAGGCAAATGAGGGGAGCAAATGAAATAGAAGCTCCCAGTTTAGCTAAAAAAATCTCTTCCCATTAGAGGTACAGGACAGGTTGGCACCACTAAAAATGTGTGTGTAAGAGGAATGCCCCTGAAAATACAGTTAAGTGGTGGGGTCTGAGGCGGTAGGTAAGGCTGTCCTCCTACCCTGACAATAGGGAGACGAGAAGGAGAGGTTGGACCCCAGAACTCTCTCAGGACTGAGTAGGTGGCTCCAGTGTCCACAAAGAAAGAGATGGGTTGCCCAGCTACTATTATGATTACCCTGGGTTCCCAGTGTGAGATGGACGTGGCAAGGCTGGGAACCAGGCAGCTTCAATCATCCTTGATCAAAGCCAAGCCCAGGAGTTCAGCTGGGAGGTGATCCTGATTTGATGACCCCCATGCCACCAGGTGCATGAGGGCAGTCAATGGACCAATGCCCCTCTAGGTGGCACCTCGGACAAGGCCCCGGTGGTGGCCCTCGGGGAGGCCTGGTGGCGAGCAGTGCAAGCCCGAGCCCATTGAACTTCTTGCCCACACTTGATGCAGGGAACCAGCGGCTTTCAGAGAGACAGACAGACAGCATGTGCCAGCATTTGGCATTTCTGTTTTGGGGCCGTCTCATCTCTCCCATGATACACCTTAAATGCCACCACTAACAGTTCAGCCTGTGGGGTCAAGAGGCCTCTCTCCAAACGTTTAAGCTTAGCCCTAATGTCGGGGAAACTCTGTGAGACATAGTGGATCATAAGTAACTGCCTGCTCTCTGGGCTTTCAGATTCTAAGCTGGTATATTGAAGGAGGGCCTTTGTAAGCTGTTCTAGAAAATTGGACAGATTTTCATCCTTATCTTGAATAATAGTCTTAACTTTTTATAGTTCACTGGCTTTAGGGCAGCCTTACTGAGGCCTGCCAGGAGGCAGATAATAAATCTATCTCTGGCTAGAGACCCACCCTGGGTATTATAATCCCAATGTGGGTCTGGGTCAGGAACCACTTCAGCCCCTGGTGGGTGGGCAAGGTTAGTCTGGTGTGTCTCATCTGCATGTGTTCTTGCCTATTCCCAAATACACCTGCGCTCCTCACTGAAAGTAGTTTATTAGAAAGTATCATATATACATCATGAAAAGTGAGACTGTAAGATTGAATAATATATTGAGATTGTCTAATAAAGGAAGTATAATTAGAGGTATAGGAACCCAGTTTTTGTTCTATCTGAGAGAGTTTTGAAAAAGAGAATGGGACATGAACTTTTACCAGTCCACCCATGCCAGCTACCTCTCACAAGNGGAGAATGGTCTGCNGGTTGGCATGGCTGGGGTCAGATCCCTTAGCAGTCTGAGAGAGGGTAGTGGGAGGTGTGAAAGTTGGAGCCAGAGTCCGGTACTGGAGGAGAAGAGGAAGCCAGAGGAAGAGCTGAAGGAGCACCGGCTGCCCTGGGGGTGGGGGTAGGAGTAGAAGGTCAGAAAGGTGGATGTTCATTGGTGGGGTCTAGAGTCAGAGGATCCTCAGGTTCAGGATTCATAGCTAGAAGCACATGAGCAGGAGAGAAGGAATGGAGAAGAGAAAGTTTAGAGCTTAGATAGAAAAAAGCCTGTTCGCTGGCAGAAGTTAGACAGCTCCCATAAAGTATCGGGGTCTAAGGAGCCTCCAGACAGCCAGCTTTTGTTATTAGCTAAAGCATACTTGGGCCATTTCTTAGTACAGAGGCGGACAAGCTTAGGGATCTTTAAGTGAGGCATTAAGCTGAGAGGTTTCAGAGCTTCCAGAACACATCCTAGGGGGGAGGTGGGGCTAATGGCACTGGAAGACTTATTTCCCATGTCTGCAGCAGAGAGGAAAAAATAATAAAATAAAAATAATAAACACAATGACCCAAGGTCAAAGTCCCAGGTGTCCCCAGGACTAAGAATGGGTCTATAAATGGGCACAGGCCCACCCCCATGCTTTGCCAAGTGGGCGTGGAAGCCTAGGCTTGTGCAGGCAAGGACTCTCTGGGAGTCCTACAGCATTTACACCTTGTCAGTCCAGTGAAATGTGTAGGCGGTACATGGCCGGAGGATGCAGCCAGTCTGACAGTGAGAAGTATATCCCAAAGTGCAGATGTGGGAAATGTATAGAAACCTGAGCCAGCATTAGGGATCGGCTGTAGCCAGTGATAGCCATGGTTGGGGCACCCACAGCCTCAGAGACACCAGTGGGGTGTTGGATGATCAATGGTCATTCCCACAAGTCCAAGAGGCTGTTTACACTGGCTGGAAGGGGTTAACTCACTGATCAGAGGGCTGGTGTTGTGTGGAGAAGTCCAGAGGACAGACAAATGGAAGGCAGGCTGTTGTGGTCAGGGCAGAACCTCAGCACAGGTTCTCGCTC
>LZPO01044402.1:262204-272248 GCA_001675575.1 Neotoma lepida
AATGAAAGGGACAAGAGACATAAAGAATGACAGCAAGACAGAGTTCTGATCAAGCTGCAAATTTTTATTTTTCTCAATCATCTTATATAGTAAAGTGAAGCGGGAACTTGTGCTTGAGGGTATGGATCAGGGCAGTTAGGTTGCTAGGTAACCTGACTGCAAGATGTTTTCTCCAAAAGGTCAAGGTAGCAGACGTCCTTAACTGACAAGAAGATAAGGAAATACCAAGCTATTTCTGAGGGCTGGGACTTGCCCAAGGCATGTAACAAGACTTCTGGTAAATAACCTGTTATTTAAGAAACAGAAACTTTTCTATAAACTAAAAATAGCCTAAGCTAAGATGGCTTGACTATAGCCAATACAGGTTTTGGCTCCCGGCAATTTCCCACTCTTGAAATTGCTTCTCTTCCTTAATGGATGACATCTGCCCAAATCTCTGTTCAGAAGACATGAGGACCTGGCAATCCAATCTGGTACCTTCAGACCCCAATCCATACTTATAATACACAAATTAGAGCATCAAGCGCCCTCAGAACATGACAAGGCTGACATTTTCCTTTCCTTTTGTGTGTACTTGTTTGTTACATATATGCATATGTGGGGATGAGCTTGTATGTGCATGCAAGGCCAGAGGCTAATGCCACATGTCTTCCTCTATCACTCTCTACCTTATTATTTTGTTGTTTGTTTTGTTTTTGAGACAAAGTCTCAAAATGTGGGCTTGGCTGGTCTGGAACTCTCTATGTAGACCAGGCTGACCTTGAATTTAGGACCTCTTCCCTCCTGAGGGCTGAGAATAAAGATTTGCTCTACCATGTCTGGCTTCCACCTTATTTTTGAGACAGATTCTCATATGGAATCTGGAGGTTATGACTAGCTCCCCACATACACACCTCTAGTGCTGGGGTGTGTGTTCTGACACTGATTTTACCTGGGTGCTGGGTATCAAAGCCCAGGTCCTTGTGCTTTCTGAACAAAAGTCATCTGAAGAGCCAGGCTGATTATGTATGCAGAGACCACTTCACTTTTTCCTTCCTCCAATCCCCCATGCCTCCCACTATCCTGCATCTTTATCCCATGTGTATCCCTGAGNCCTACTCTTTTAGTTGAATCTATGGTCTTTTAACATTGGGCTACCTTGTAATTAAGTGTTCTTTCCTCAGGGCAAGCATGGATCCTAGAGCCTCAAGCCTCCTAGGTACTTGCTCAGGAACTGGATTGTATACTTTCTGCAAAACTTGTAATTTCAGTGCTTAGCATGCCACACTGTGGGCAGAACAGGTTGGATCCCATTAACAGTGGAACTGAGGTTCCAAGGCAGGATAGAAAGGTAGAAAGTTAAGGGGAGTAGGAAGGAGAGGAAGCCCCTCACCTGGGGTCTACTGTACCTTTCCTGTGAGTCAAGAGGCTTTACTACTGATGAGGCCAAAACTGCCTGTAGAAAAGAAGAGATGTGTTCTCTGAAGATATCTCAAATAAGGATGTTAAAAGCAACAAATAGGCTCTGCTTGCTGAGGGCCTCAATGTCTGTAACCATGAGTTTTACCAGATTCTCACTCCTCCCTCATTCCTAAATCTAAAAGTATGCCTCCAAAAACCACCTTACAACTTCATTTACAACAGAGAATTCTTGAGGAGAAATAAGGAAACCAGAGAATTTTTTTATTGGATTCTACAAAAAGGTTTATTTTATTATTTATGTGTATGTGTCTCTGTGTGCATGGCAGGGGTGCTCACCAAGGCCAGAAGAGGGCATCAGGTTGCCTGATGCTGGAGTTACAGTTGGCTGTGAGCTGCCAAGGTGAGTTCTGGGAACTGAACTCTGGTCAACAAACACTTCTAACTTCAGAGTCATCTCTCTAGCTCCTTAATCTTTAAACTTAAGCTTTGTTTTGCCTCCATATATGTCTGTGTACTACTTTCTTGTAGGGCTTACAGAGGCCAGAAGAGGGCATTAGATCCCCTGGAACTGGAGTTGAAGATGGCTGTTAATTGCTGTGTAGATGCCGGGAATCAAGCCNAGGCCCTCCAAGAAAACAATCAGTGCTCTTAACTGCTGAGCCATCTCTCTAACCCTAGATTTTTTTTTTATTTGTACGTGTGTGCATGAGTGTGTGCTTTATGTTTTATGAGATGTGGTCTCATGTACCCAAGTCAGGCTTAGAACTTAGTATGCAGTCCAGGCTGGCCTCAAACTCACAGAACTCCTGTCTCAGACTCCTAAGTGGTAAGATTATAGATGTGAGCTATCATTCCTGGTTTATAATGTCTGATCACAGTTCCTACCTCATAACTCCACTGCAGAGGCAGGCCATAGGGACTAGAGTTTCTCTTCCTCAAGATAAGTCATAGAAACTCTCATCTTTCCTTTCTTTCTTTGTTCTGGTCATAAAGAAATTCTTCCACTTACTTTGTCAGATAATAAGTCATCTTGTTACGAGAAGCTTGTTCTCTGCTCTCCTCTCCTCCCTGGTCCTGGTGATCTCCATCAAATGAATAATGTAGAGGAAAAAGTTTATGACAGTTTAACATGAGACACTCTTAAGCTTAAAAGTAGGCAGTTACCGAAGGTGCCGTTGTGCTGACCTGCATGTTTAGGTGGCCTTTATACTGTTTAACAAGAGACTCTGGGACAGATGGCTCTCCTGAGTGTTGTTCTGCCCAAGTAAATGACAGTCTCATTTGGATGAACTCTAAATGATTTTAGATAGAGTCCATGAAGCTCAGGATAGTCTTGAACTAACCACATAGCTGAAGATGGCCTTGATTTCTGGTCCTCTTGTCTCAGTCTCCTGAGAGATGAGATTACAGAGATGCATCCTCATTCATAGCAGACATTGTATGTCTGCTCTTTACAAAAAAAAAAAAGAGTCCTCTATTAGATAGTGTGATAGTTTTAATAGTCAACACAATTTAGAATGACCTGAAATAATCTCAGTGAAGAGCTGTCTAGATCAGGTTGGCCTGTGGGCACATCTGTGGGGCATTATCCTAATTACATTAATTGACGAGGGAAGGCCTGCCCTCTGGTTGGAATAATTCCTAGGTTTGGATCCTAGACTGTTTAAGAGTAGAGAAAGAGAACCACACACAGGCAGGCATGCATGCATGCATTCTCTCTTACCTCTTAAAATTTATTTAGATTTGTTTATTTTACCTTATGTGTACAAATGTTTTGCAAGTGTGCATGTATGTATACCACATGTCATGTATGCCTGCTGGATTTCCTGGAACTGGGGTTACAGATCATTGTGAGCCACCTTGTTGTTGCTGGGAATCGAACCCAGATCTTCTGAAAGAGCAACAAGTATTCTTAACTGATGAGCCACCTCTCTAGCCTCCTCTCTCTTCTCTTGACCGAAGATTTGATGTGACTTGCTGCTCCAAGTTCCTGTTTCCTAACTTCTCCACAGTTATGGATTGCAATCTGGAATTGTAATCTAAAATAAACCCTTTTTGTGAGGGTGTTTCATCACCCTGGACAGATGGTCTTTTGGGAGGTTCAAAATGCCATGTCTCCATGCAGAGCCAGAGATACATACCAGACTCCATTATTTTGACCAAAAATCATGTAGTAGAACATATTAAAATAATTTTAGAAGGAAAAGTTGGGCATAGTGCTACTCATCCATAATCCTAGCATTTGGGAAATGGCAGGAGGGAAATCCGGAGCTCAAAGTCATCCTCAGCTACATAGAGAAGCCAAGATCAGTCTGGGCTACACATAACCCTGTCTCAAAAAAAATAAAGGCTGGAAAGATGGCTCAGTGGCTAAGAGCACTGGCTGCTCTTGCAGAGATGCCAGTATAATTCCCAGTGCACAGATGGCAGCTCACAACCAGCTGTAAATTCAGTTTCAGGGGATCCAATGCATTCTTCTGGCCTCCATGGACATCAGGCACACANGTGTTACACAAACATACATGTAGGCAAAGTATCCATGTACATAAATAAATAAGAAGTTATTTCTCCTTCCTCCCACTCCCTCAGTATCACCTTCTTTTCCCTCCCACATTAACTCTCTTCCCATTTTTCCTCTTTCCTCCTTCATAGCACCCGTGTCCTACTATCCCCGTCTCTAGAGCTTCTTCTCCCTTCTCCCCCCATAGTCCCCTTCTACTTTCCTGGCTCTTGCAGTTACTACAGGTTGTTTTCTCAAATCTCGAGATTTGGAGCTAGGAGCCAAATATAAGAGAGAACATGCATGCGGCTTGTGTCTTTCTGGGTATGGGTTATCTCACTTAGTATAATATTTTGAATTTCATCCATTTACCTATAAATTTCATTCTTCTTTATAGATGAATAGAATTCCATTTTGTAAGTGTACTGCATTTTCATTATCCAATCACCAGCTGATAAACATTTAGGCTGATTTCATGCCCTAGTTATTGTGAACAGAGTAGCAATGACTATGGCCAAGCAGGTATTTCTGTATTAGGATATTGAGTCTTTTATGCATATGCCAAGGGGTGAGATAGTTGGTGCCTATGGTAGATCTAATTTTAGCTTTTTGGAAACTCTCCACACTGCTTACTAGAGTGACTGCAGCAGTTTGCAGTTCACCAACAGTGAGTGAGGGTTCCTTTTCCTTCATCTTCACAAGCATTTGTTGTCAGCTGTTTCTTGATCTGACTGGGGAAGCTGAAATCTCAAAGTAGTTTTAACTTGTATTTCCCTGGTTGCTAAAGATATCGAGCACTTCTAAAGATATTTATTGGTCATTTCTTTTTTGTTGTTGTTTTGTTTTTTTTGGTTTTTGGTTTTTTTTCGAAACAGGGTTTCTCTGTGTAGCTTTGCACCTTTCCTGGAACTCATTTGGTAGTCCAGGCTGGCCTCGAACTCACAGAGATCCGCCTGCCTCTGCCTCCCAAGTCTGGGATTAAAGGCGTGCGCCACCACCGCCTGGCTATTATTGGTCATTTCTTGTTTCTTCTTTTGAAAACTCTCTGTTCAGATCCATAGCCCATTTTAAATTTGTTTTCTTGATTCTTTGTTTTTTGAGTTCTTTATATATTCTGGTTATTAATAATCTATTGGATGTAGAGCTGGCAAAGACTCTCTTATTCTGTGGGCTTCCTCTTCATTAGACTGATTGCTTCCTTTATGTATTAGGGGTTTCCTAAGGGAACAGAAATGATAGAATGAACACACACAGACACAGACACAGACACACACACACACACACACACACACACACACAGAAGAGTGGTTTACTGTGTTTTGAGTAGTCCAACAATGTGTGTCTCCTGACAGAAAAGCCAAGGATCTGTTAATTATTCAGTCTATGAGAGTGGATGTCTCAGCAGTCCCAATCTGGTGCTGGATCATATGGCCCAAGGGGTAGAGCAGCCTGCACAGCAGCCTGAACATGTTGAAGAGCCTTGTCCTGTTGTAGACCCCACACAAAGCTAGCAGCTTTCCAAGTCACTTGGTATATGGGCCAGAGTAACACACTGAAGTGAGGAACATGATGTGGAGATCCAAATAAGGCCCTTGAATTTTGTTTAAATTTATTTCCTATCCTCTGATGTACGTATGCCTTTCCAACAAGTCCAAAGTGGTTGTTGTCTCCTGCTTATTTGGTCCAATTGGCATAATGTCATCAATATAGAGTACATCAGTGTGATTTTTTTTTGGAAGAGACAGACAATCACTATCCCTTCAAACTAAGTTATGACACAGGGCTGGAGGGTTAATATACCCTTGAGGTAAAACTGGTAAGGTATACTGCTAGACTTGCCAACTGAAGCCAATTGCTTCTTGTGGTCCTTATGTACAGGTACCCAGGAAAAGCATTTGCTAGATCAATAGCTACATACCATATAGCAGAAGATGTGTTAATCTGCTCAAGTAAGGACACCACATCCAATACAGCATCGTTGATCAGTCATGACTTATTTAAGTCTTGATTGTCACCTGTCACTTTCCACTATCCATCTGTCCTCTGCACTGACCAGATAGGAGAGTTAAAGAGAAATATAGGAACCACCACCTTTGCATCTTTCAAGTCCTTGATGATGGCACTTTCTGCACTTCCTCTAGGGATACAATATTGGTTTTGGTTCACTATTTGCCCTGGCAGAGGCAACTTCAATGGCTTCCATTTGGCCTTTCCAACCATAATAGCCCTCACTCCATAGGTCAGGAAACCAAAGTGGGAATTCTGCCAACTTCTAAGTGTATCTATCCCAATTTTACATTCTGGAACTGGAGAAATAATCAGAGGATGAATTCTAGGAACCACTGGACCCACAGTGAGTTGGACTTCAGCCAAAACTCCATTAATCACATGACCTCTATAAGCCCCTACTTAAACTGGAAAGCCACAATGTTTCTTGGGATCTCCTGGAATCACCATCAATTCAGAACCAATATCACATACAGAAAGTCTGTACTGAAGCTTTTTGGTGTATGATGATCAATTGTTGATCTTAATTCCTAAACAAATGGGGTCCTATTCAGAAAGTCCTTTCCTGTACCTATATGTTGTAGATTAAAGCCTCTATTTTCTTCTAGCAGTTTCAATATTTCAGGTTTTACACTGAGATCATTTGGAGTTGGTTTTTGTATGGGGTGTTACATATGGGTCTAAAGTCATTCTGTTTATGGACATCCAGTTTCCCCAATACCATTTGGTAAAAATGCTGGCTTTCCTCCAGAGTGTATAGTTGGCATCTTTGCCAAGTATCATGTGCCTGTTACCACCTACAATTAAGACTGGCTCTTCTATTTTGTTCCATTGATCTACTTGTCTGCTTTGTGTTCTTACACCCTGTTTTCACTGCTGCAGATGTGCTGCCGAGTTGGTTTTTGTTTTGTTTTGTTTGTCAGCTTGATGCAAGCTCATCATTTGAGAGAAGGGACCCTTAACTGAGAAATCACCTCCATCAGATTACCTGTAGACAAGTCTGTGGGGCACTTTTTATTTTTTAGATTTTTTTATATGTGTGAGTATTTTGCCTGCATGTATGTTTGTGTACCACATGCCTACCTGGTAGCCACAAAGCCAGCGTGTTGGATCCCTTGAAACTGTAGTTATGGATGGTTATGAGTTGCCATGTGGGTACTGGGAATTGAACCCAGGTCCTCTGCAAGAACAACAAGTGCTCTTAACTGCTGAGCCATCTCTCTAGCCCCTGTGGGGCATATTTTTTAATTAAAGATTGATGTACAAGGGCCTAACCCATTATGGGCATTGCCACTTCTAGTTTGGTAGTCCTGGGTGGTATAAAAAAGCAGGCTGAGCAAGCCATGGTGAACATGCCAGTAAGCAGCGTTTCTTCATGGTCCCTGCTTCAATTCAAGAATCCAGGTTCTTGCCTTGGCCATAAGATGTAAGATTAAATAAATCCTTTCCTCCTCAAATTGCTTTTGGCCATGGTATTTGTTATAGTAACAGAAGGCAAATTAGGATGCTTTTCTGTAATATAACTTGATATATTTTATATACTTCCAGCACTATTCCAGGGCCTTCTGTACTTCATTGTGGGAGCCCCCTCCCACATTTTGAAGGGTTCTTAGGTGAAGGAGAGAGGAATGAGGAAATATCAGATAGAAAGAGAGACCTAGCCGACGAGAAGAAAGACAGAAACATAGGATAGCTTCGGGAGGGCCTGGATCAATACCCAACAGCCTCATCCTTTATTGAAAAGGGCTTTTTATAATATGCCAAGGGGAGAGGCAAAAGACCTCGCCCTTGCAAGATCAAAGCACATCATACAGCCAAGTGTAGACCCTTCCAAACACCTGGTAACCATGCCTGTGGTCAGATCATCTCCTTATGCAGCCCTGCTGGGTAAAGCAAGCTCAGATTCTCTGACCCTGAGTAAGCTCTCACTAGGAAACCTCTGTGGGTCTCCAACACTTCATATGAGCTTTATGATGTTTTTGTTTCTATTTCTATAATTTTTATTGGGATTGCATTGAATCTGTAGACTTGCTTTTGCTGGGATGGCCATTTTCATAATATTAATTCTATCAATCCATGATCCTAAGAGATCTTTCCATCTTCTAATATCTTCCTCAAGTTCTTTCTTCAGAGATATAAAATTTTCACTGTAGTGGTCTTTCACCTCTTTGGTTAGAAAATAACACTAAGGATGTTTGAAAAGCCATAGGAAATCATATTATTTTAAAGTTTCCTTAAAAAAGTGTGTGCGTGCACACACACATACACACACATATTTTAAAGTAGAGCAACTCCTCATGGGGTGATAATGCTCCTCTCAGGAGCCATAAACTATCTAAAGAAACTCTAGTGCCAGGGAAGGGAAATCTTTTGAGTTGTTGGTAAGGGTGTCTAAGAGACTCCTAAAACACTACAGGGAATTAACTTTAAAAATGATATATTTTGAGCAGATGCCCCTCTGTACCCTTGTCCCCTTCTCCCCCTTATTAGTCTACTTTGTTCCCTAGACACTTTTACTTCTACATTCATAGTATATGTACACTTGATTTTTTATGTTTATATAAAATCTAGAAATCACAACTGAGAGAGAATATGAAAGCAAGCAGGCTTGGCAGTACTGCATGAAGGAAGCTGTGAGTGGTTGCCTGTTTCTTTACATACATACAGCATGCCTGTGTGTGTGATTTTGGGTCAAAGCAATGGCAATTCAATTCTTTGTTTGATTTGATTTTGTTTGACAGAATGTTAATAGTAATTATACATTCAGTTGTGAGCTGCCATGTGAGTGCTGGGAATTGAACCCTGGTCCTCTGGAAGAGCAGCCAGCTTCTCCTAACTGCTGAACCATCTCTCCAGCCCTCAAGAAAAGTCTTAATTCAGTGTATGGCTCACACCTATAATCCCAGCACTTGGGAGATAAGAGGATTACACAATGAATAGCAAGATAGCCAGGCTACATAGTGAGATCCTATCTCAATAATACTAATGATGTAAAAGTTCACCATATATAAGCCATATGTCAGTACAGGTTCAACTTATTTTTGTTTTTGTTTTTTTCTTTGAGACAGGGTTGGCCTGGAACTCACAGAGATCCATCTGTCTCTGCCTCCCAAGTGCTAGGATTAAAGGCGTGCACCACCACACTTGGCTTGAATCTATTTTTTAAAACAATCCGAATATACCTAGAGGTAACTTTACACTTAAGAGCTTCCTTTTAAAACTCTTTATTACATCTTTATTTCATGTGCTCCTGTGTGTGTGCATGTGTGTCACTGTCCACAGGTGGAAGACAGAGGACAACTCCAGAGTTGGTTTTCTTTCCACCATGTGAGTCCCAGGGATTCAAGCCCAGGCTTAGTGGCAGACACCTTTACCTCCTAAGCCATCTCTATAGCCTGTGAGTTGTTTTTATTTTTTTAGAGTTTTTTGTTGTTGTCATTTTTAATATTTAGTGAGTATATGGGCAACTTGCATGAAGACAACTTGCATGAGTTGGTTCTCACCATCCATCATATAGGTTCCATGGATCAAACTCAGGTCATCAGACTTTATGGCAACCACCTTTACCAGCTGGTCCCTAAGTTCTGTTTTGTTTGGAGACAGGGTCTCATTAAGTAGCTGTGACTGGTTTGGAAATTGATATGTATCCCAGACTGGCCTCCAACTCTTGGGGGGGGGTGTCCTTGTGCCTCTGCCAAAAATTTGAGTCTTTAATAATATTGAGGTGTGCGGGGCGGTGGTGGCGCACGCAGGCGGATCTCTGTGAGTTCGAGGCCAGCCTGGGCTACCAAATGAGTTCCAGGAAAGGCGCCGCCAAAGCTACACAGAGAAACCCTGTCTCAAAAAACAAAAACAAACAAATAAAAAAACAAAAAAAAAATTGAAGTGTTCAGAGATGTAATATATCAGCACATATATTGATGGATGGTTATCTGAAAACATACGTAATCAAAACAAATATCAGAAAACGGTAACTGGGTAATCTAGCTGTGGGCACATGATTGTTCACTGCAATTCTTTCGACTTTTCTAAATCTTTGGAAAATTTCATAACACATTGTTTTGCTCAAGCAGGAGCATATTCAATTTTCAGTCTTTGAGGGGTACTATTTCATCATTCCGGTTTTTTCTGTTTGT
>LZPO01044402.1:272295-283419 GCA_001675575.1 Neotoma lepida
TTTGCTTGGAAATACTTTTATTAACATAAGCAGGCCAATTATTCAAAAGCAAAGTAGAGACCTCCGGCAGATAATTACTACACTGACAATGTGACCCAGGCTTGAGAGGCGACGCGTAAGAAACCGGACGGGTAGGGACAGCTTTGTGGCTTTTAGTATCATCACTAGTCTTCTGGCCAGAAGTTTCACCGACCGCAACAGTGGTAGATCCCATTTCAGCTACCCCTCCGTAGTCGGAGCGAGGTAGGAAACAAATCATGCCCGCTCCTATGCACTAAAAACGCACCACCCCCACCTAGCGGGAATGAAGGGGAGATAGGACGGCGTACTGCCGCGCTGCTGGTGACTAAACCCTAACACGGATAATAATGATCTCCATATCAAACGGCTGCTGTGATATAAAATGGGAAGGCAACAGACCTACTATTATTACCTATTCCCCAACAAGACATGAAGGAGGATGCCAGACCAACAGTCTGAAATTCGTTCCCATCTGGACTTCTGAGGGAAGAGCTGACAGACACACATTCAGCTCTGATCAGCATCCTCTCCAAACTGCAGTCACTAAATAACACCCAACCTCACAAAAATCTTAGAGCGTGGGGCAGTCGTCATTCTGCGCATGCGCAGGAGTGGGCTGGCCTCAGGCTTCTGACTATTCCATTCCTGGTGGGTGTTGACAGCGGAGAACTTGGAAGCCTGACTCCGGAAGTACTGGTGAGTCTCTACTATTTTACATGGTGGATATCACATTGCGATTTATTATAGTCTGCCTCGATGGTCGCGACAGGCTTCTGGCAACGTTGACTTTGGATCGCTCCATTGCCTGGTTCCCCCCACGTGGCAGTGCTAGGACCGGCCAGCGTGACTCCCGAGTACGGAAGCCTGGGAGGCCCCGCCCAGGGAGGCCCCGCCCCACCGGATCTCGCCCCGCCTGCAGCAAGCCGCCGGGTCCCTGCCGGCCCTGCCGCGGGGCAGCTCCTCCTCCTCTCCGCCCCGCCGGCTGCGGGCGCGGGGGGACGTCAGCGCTGCCAGCGTGGAAACCGCTGCGGGCCACGGGAGGCGGAAGTAGTGTCCGGCACCGCGGGCACATCGCCGGACGCCTCAGCCATGGACGCGTCCCTGGAGAAGGTCGGTACGGAGGGATCGGGCGGCGCTGCGGCCCCGGGTGTCCGCCGCCCGGGCGACTGTTTCCCGGTGGGAAAGGGGGCCAGGGGCTAAGGAGCCTCCCCGGAGGAGGGCGTCCAGCCCCGGCCTTACGTCACGGACTGAGTAGCTGTCGGAGCCGGCCTTGGCTTCGCGGAGGCTCAGGTTGGGGCTGGGCCTGAACCGGCGCTGGCCCTGTGGGATGACAGGAGCAATCGGTGTGGGCCCCAGAAGCGCACGGGAAGAAGTCCTAGTTGTCAAGTAGCCCACTGCAAAACCACAGTGCTTTCCAAGTTAGGAGACAAATTGTGAACTTTGAAAGGAGTAGAAATCACCTAGGAACCTTGGTTAAAAATATGGATTTGTAGCCTCTGGTCTGAAGCTGTGGTGGGCGGGGACTCAGTTTGTTGAGTTTAACAAGTTCCCCACGTGATTCCGATGCTGTAGCCTGGGAACCCCGGGCTAGAACCCCTAGGATCCAGAAAGGGGTGGGTATTCCGTAAGTGGTGAGTTTATTTGGGGTAGGGGGCAGTCCCAGCTTGTCTTAACAAGGTTAGGGGTTCCTCTTCTGAGAACCACTAGAGGCCTTGAGGTCAACCGCAAGTCCACCGTAACCTGCGTCTTACGGTTTACCCCTTGGGGCAACAGCCACTTGATGGACCTGGTTAACTGCTGTGGCGTGTTGAATGGATTCTGGTTGTTCCCACCGTAGGGCGGGCAGTTGAGAACAGGTGCTTGGGTTCTTCATGGACCCTGTTTTCAGTGCCTAACATTCTATCCTCCCACTCTTTTCTCTGTCCCTTTTTGAAATTCTGCTTAAACAATGTGGATAAACCTACTTTTTCCACCACCACCCTTCTCTGTCTCTCTCTGCCCCTGTGTCTGTGTTTCTCTCCCTCCACCCCTCGCCCCCTGCCCCTGGTCTTGTGAAGTAACCCTGGCTAGTCTGTAACTCACTATAGACTAGACTGACCTCAAACTTAAAGTGACTCTCTTGCCTCTGCCCCCTAAACTGCTGGAATTACAGGAGTGAGCCATCATGCCTGGCTTGGAATTCCTTTTTCAAAGAAGCAGCTGTTGTAGTTGTGTTCACTTGTCACTGGAGAGTTGAAGACAGTAATTGTAGAAATTGAGCCAGATGTCTTCATGTGCACACAGTGGCATATCTTGCTCCTCAGCTATTTAGCATAAATTGGGTGAAAAGCAATCAGGGGAGAAGATACGGGTTTTTTCTTGGTTCTTTTGATTAGCATAGTGTCTACTATTTGGTACCATGAGTTTCACTCAAGATTGGTGATTCTCAACTCTAGGTTAGGTTTGTTCCCCAGGGAACATTTCAATTTCTGGAGATGTTTTAGACTAGAGTGTCACAAGAGAGGTCCTGCTGGGACCTAGTAGGAAGAACCCAGGGATGCTGTTGAATATCCTCTGTTGCAGAGGACAGTTCCACATATCAGAGAAGTATCAGCAATGCAGAAGCTGAGAAAACTGGTTGAAATCATTTGTGTAACTCCAGTAGTTGAGTACAAAATGATGCTGAAAATGGCCTTTCTGTGTTTCTCATTTCTTAATACAGCTTTATGTCATTTCATTAGAAACCTGAAAGAACTGAAATGATCTTTCCTCTGAGAATATCTGAAAACTAAAAGTGGGTAGGAATCCTATTGTAAATTTTTCTGAATATTAAGTGATGATAAGATACTTTAAACCCTCCAAAGAAGGTCTGAAGAGGTACTGAAACTCCAGCATGCTTAAAGGGCTGGGACTTAAATTGCATTGAACTTAGGAATTCAGAATATGTGGGCTGAAAGTCCCTGCCTTAGGCTAGTGTGAAAATTGTAAATGTAAGTTTTGTTTTAAAAGCTAGCTTTTAATTGCATCACTGGGGGGCCAGAAACAGGCAGATCTCTGTTTGAGGCCAGCCTGGTCTACAGAGTGAGTTCCAGGACTGCTATACAGAGAAGCCTTGTTTTTTGGGGGGGAGGGGGGAAAGCTAGGGCTCTTATTTTTATATTCTATGAAGTAGTAGAGCACTTTAGATATAATGAATAATTTCTGTTAATGATAAATGGACAGGAAAGGCTTTGATGTAATAAGAATTAGATGACTCTGTTCTGAAAAATAGTTTAAAGTGAAACATTGAACTGTGTCCGTTGTTCCCATTTCTTTGAGGAATAGGCTAATTTGGTCTAGATTCTATATTTCTAATAGAAATTTGAGAGCTATTTGAGTAGTTCCTGAATGATCCTGCTTCATCTGATCCATGTATAATTTATAGAGCCACAGAAAAAAACAATGTTATTTGATACCCATCCTCTGAAACTTCACTGTCACGTCCTCTAAAACAGTGGTTCTCAACCTGTGGGTTGCGACCCAACAGGAGTAGAAGATCAGATATCCTGCATGTCAGATATTTACATTACAATTCATANCAGTAGCACAATTACAGTTATGAAGTAGTAACAAAATAATTTTATGGCTAGGGGTCACCACAGCATGAGGAACTGTATTAAAAGGTCGCAGCATTAGGGAGGTTGAAAACCACTGCTCTAGGATATAGTGTGTGATCACACTCAGTAGAATCACTCCATACATGTGTCTTCATCAAACTATAGCTATGTACTTCTGCTTTTTCTTGAGGTAATATTCAGACTTGCAAATCTGACAGGATAGTTCCTTTCCTTACCTTAATTTGGTTTTCTTTCACAGTAGTATCTAAAGTGAGGGATGACTCCACGCCAACTAGGCTCATCGAAGGGACCAGGAATTCAAACTGAGAGAGTGGAAAGAGGGACTGGGAAAAACTGAGGTGATTGTTCCTCTGAGAATAGTTCTTTATAAGTAAATCTGCAAAATAAAAATATTTGGTGGGGGCCTGGAGAGATGGCTCAGCAGTTAAGAGCACTGGCTGCTCTTCCAGAGGACCATGGTTCGATTCCCAGCACCCACATGGCAGCTCACGACTGTCTGTAACTCCAATCCCAGGGGATCTGACATTGTCACACAGACATACACACAGGTAAAACACCAATGTACATGAAATAAATAAGTAAATCTTAAACAAAACCCCCAATGTTGTCCTCTGACTTCCACATGCATGCCATGGCACACAAACACAACACCCCCCCCACACACACACACAAACACGTATACACCAATAAAAACCTTTTTAAAAAAATGGTTAGGGGGCTAGAGAGATGGTTTAGTGGTTAAGAGCACTGTTGCTCTTCCAGAGGACCCAGGTTTGATTCCCAGCACCCACATGGTGGCTCACAACCATCTGTACCTCCACCTCCTTGGGATCCAACATCCTCTTCTGGCTTCAGGCACCAGGCGTGTATGTGGTGCACAGACAAATATGCAGGCAGAACACCCATTACATTATAAAATAAATCTGAAAAAAAAAATTTAAGTGGGAAGGTATCTTCTAGCACCTTATGTTCAACATGTAAGAAACTGGGTTCTGGAGCTGGAGAGATGGCTTAGTGGTTAGGAGTGGGTACTCCTTCAGAGGATCCAAGATGATTCTTGATCACCTGTAACTACAGCTTCAGGGGATCTGACACCCTCTCTAGCTTCAGAAAGTACTTGCACAAATATGGCGCATGCATGCAGACACACACGTACACATAAATAAAAAAGGAAAACAATTGAAAAACAGAAAAAGAAATAAGGTCCTGGATAATTTAATATTATATTAATATTCAAGTCAGTATTAGCACAAGAAGTATAAGGGACCATATTCAGTTTTCACCACATTCATTTTTCATTATTAACTTGCTGCTTTAAACCTTTTCATGTTGAATGAAAAATGTCATTCTTCCCGGATATTCTGTTTAGACAAGGTGTGCTGCAATTTGTTTTGTATTTGCTCTAACTCCACCCGTGAGCAAACTCAGGACAGAGTTTCTCAAGCTCCTCAACTGCTGATATGTGTCAACTGATTCTTATGTGTGGGAGGTTCATTGCAATGCAACATGTTTAACAGAATCCTTGGCCTCCATCCACTAGATTCTAGCAATACACTCCCAGCTGTGACAATTAAAAATGGCTCCAGATGGGGTGGGCAGAATTGCCTCTGGTTGGGAATCATTAACTGACAACCCAGAGCTGCTGTTCAATTAGGGAGCCACTAGTTACACTTGCCAACTTAAATCTAGATGTACTGAAATCAAACAGAATTAACAATTCTTTCCCTTAATGTATTAACCACATTACTAACCATATTCTTAGTGCTCAACAACCACAAATGGCTTATGGCTACCACACAGGGCAGCACAGGGCTAGACCATTTCAATCACCAATGCAGTAGAGCTGGGTGGTTTAGTTAACTTGTTAGAGCTACTTATCTCTGAAAGAGGTAACTTCAACTCTGTTTTTTACCTAAGCCCCTGTTGTTGTTGTTGTTTGTCTTTGAGATGGGATATCACTATGTAGCCAAGGATTACCCTGAACTCATGATCTATCTTCACCTTCTGAGTGCTGGGATTACAAACATGCCATCACCTAGCTTTGTGCAGTACTGGGGATTTGAGGGTACTAGGTAACCACTCTGAGCTGTGTGTCACAGGCCCTCATTTTCTGTTCTTGTCCTTACCCTAAACTAAACATTTCTCTTTTGAGTTGGATTTTGAAAAGAAAAGTTATTAGCTTACTGTTAGAAGCTTATAAAGAGGAACAAAAGCAGTGTGAGCAGAACATCCTGATCATTATTGATCAGGATGGCCAGAACTTTTATGTCTGCCTTTAAAGAGCATGAGAAAAGGGCTGGAGAGAAGGCTTAGTGGTCTAAGAGTGACTACTGCCTTTGTAGAGGACCTGAATTTGGCTCCCAGCACTCATGTAATGTGGCTCACAGCTGCCTGTAACTCGAGTACCAGGGGCTCTGACCAACACCCTCTGGCTTTCAAAAGTACCTATATGCTTGTGGTATTGCCTCACACAAATACACACAAATAAAAGTAACAAATCTTTAAAAAAAAATTTTAAGCACGAGAAAAGAATCCTAATGAGGCAAGTTTAAAATGATTGGTTTCTATGTATAGTGTGACAGAGCCCACTCTTTCACAGTGTAGAGGGACTTCTGTGTAAATGTGATGGACTGACGTTTTAGCTCTCATTCAAAGTGAGGATTTTGCATACAGATGCCTGGTAGCTATGGGAGTAAATGATTGCCCGTTGCTGGGTATCAGAGGAGACGGATGGTATTTGCTATTTTAGAGTTCTGCTCCTAAAAATACATGGCCTTGGCTGGGCATGGTGGCTCATACCTTTAATCCCAGCACTCGGATGGCAGAGTCGGGTGAATCTCTGTGAGCTTGAGGCCAGCCTGGTTTCCATAGTGAGTTCCAGGACTGCCAGGGCTACACAGGACCAGTCTCAAGAAACAAAGAAGCATGTGTGTGGCCTTGGTGATTCTGTTTTATTCTGGATTGTGGAGGTGTCCGTGTCAGAGCTTTTTGGTGCTCTCCTCCCACCCCCAATCCTGATGTTATAGTTAGGATTGTAAATTACATTATAGCCTAGATTGAATGTTGTATGTTTTCACTTAAAGCAGAAATCTGTTTTGATTTGTACGTTCTTATTAGTTGAAGGTCAGAATCCAATGCTGAGTGCTGGAGACGAGAGGTGAATAAGATGTGATTCCTCCAGGGTATGGTATAATGAAGGACAACATTTTTACTTTGTTTTATTTTTGAGATGAGATCTTGCAGTGTAGTCCAAGTGAGCTTCAAACTCTACTTTTTCCAACCTCCCAGGTGCTGATATTATAGGAATGCATATCACAATATGCTACTTATGTGTACATTTTTAAATAAGTCATTGTCTAAGAATGAGGAATACAAAGTAGTATAGAAATGAAAAAGAAATGAAGTTGATGGCCAGTCAGGAGCTTTGAAGAAGAGGGTATTTGGGGTATTTTTACAATTGTTTTTGTGTGGGCTTGTTACTACTACTACTACTACTATTATTATTGTTGTTGTATGTGATGTGTGTGTGTGAGTGTAGGTGCAGGTGTGCCAGTGTGATTTCAGATAAACAAGAACTTAGAAATAAAGCTTTCCTGCTGTGGAAATCTTTTTCTTGGTGTACTATTTGGAAGATAGTATTCATGACATAATGTCTAAAGGATGGATTTTAGAATCTGGGAGGTGGGGGCTGTGTGTGTTTGTGTGTGTGTGTGTTTTAATTTAGACTTGGATTTCTCAATTTCTGTGTATCTCTGATAGTGATTTGGATGCTATATTACTTTTCTGTTGCTGTGATAAAACACCATGACCAAGACAACTTGGTTAATTTTGGACTTATAGTTACAGAATGGCAGGGACAGCAGGCAGCAGTCACAGCAACTGGAGCTTGAAGCTGAAAGTCCACATCTCAGACCACAAACAGGAAATAGTTAAATAGAGATGGCAGGAGACTTTAAAACCTCAAATCTTGTCACCAGTGCATACTTCCTCCAGCAAGTCCATACCTCCTAATGAGCTCCCCAGCAGGGCTGTCAACTGGGGACCAAATATTCAAATGCCCGAGACTATGGGGGACATTTCACTCAAACTACCACTGATGCCTTTCTTGTCCCTCCGTGCACTACTATCTGTTACCGAGTTTTGGAGTCTCGTGTTATTAATATTATTGCTTCCTTAGCTTTACAGATTTTTATCACTCTGTTGCATGTTTTTGCTCTTTTACATTCTTTGCCTGCTCATGAATTTGCAAGGTTAAATACTAGTAGTTACACCTTGTCAACAACTATGTATCCCTTTGAAATTGGAGATTATGATGTTTTATGAATTAATAATTATATTATGTCTTCCTTCATGTCCTCACAGACACACTCAAACATAGAAGTGTCTTTGTTTTTTAAAGTTTCTAATGGGGGTTCCTTGGCATGCCTGTGTAGGTCAGAGGATGGCTTGTGGGAGGTGATCCTTGATTTCCACAGTGTGGGTTCTGAGGCTCAGACTCGGGCCATCAAGCATGCAGTAGGCACCTTTACTATTCGGCCATCTCGATAATCCTTTTATTATTGAGACAAAGTTTCATAAAGCCCAGCAGAGCTTGGCCTTGAACTCCTCCTGATCCTCCTGCATCAGCCTTCTAAGTCCCTAGATCACAGATGTATCTCATCACAGGTCCTGTTTTTTTTATTTTACTTTTTAAAAGTAAACATACACAGAGACTGAAGAGATGGTTCAGCAGTTAAGAGCACTTGCTGCTCTTGCAGAGAACCTGGATTCCATTTCCACATGGCAGCTCACAGCCATCTATAACTCCATTTCCAGGGGTTCCAACACCTTCTGACTTCTCTAGGTACCTGAACTCACAAGGTACACATACAGACATGCAGGCACACACATACATATAAATAAATTTATTAAATCAACCATGAACAGTCNTGGGTTTCATTGTGACATTTTCATATATGTTTATCATTATACCTTGTTCTAACTTTTTCCCCTTACCCACTTGTCCTCCCCTGTGCTCCCTACCCCTTACTCACTGGACCCCTTCTTTCCTCCAAATAATCTCTTCTGCTTTCATCTTGCGTGTAGATCTCAGACTTTAATCAGGTTATTTTACTCAGGTTTATTTATTTTTAAATTATATGTATAATATGCATAAGTGAACACTCATGCCACAGTGTGCATATGGAAGTCAGAGGACAACTTTGTGGAGTTGATTCTCTCCTCCCACCTTTACATGGGTTCTGGGGATAGAACTCAGGCCACCAGGCTTACTTCATCTCGTGGCAAATACTTCTGAACTATCTCACAGGCCCTTCTCTGGCATTTAAATAAAGAAAGATGAAGGCAGGAAAGTAAATCTTTTGTAGAATTTATGAGAACCTGGTGATTCCTTCACTGCAGTTGTGCTGCCTTCTAGTGTGTGCCCTTACAGCTCATAAACCACCACCACCACCACATAAATTCCCCTGCCTTTGCTAGAAGGAATAAGGTTTAAGATCTGAAGTAAACATTTAGTTACAGGCAGGGTAACTACATCCTGGTTTGCCTAGGACCATCCCAGTCTACACCTTTTGTCCTGGTTTAATTATTAATACTCTTAAAGTGCCCCCATTTGGTTTACTTGCCACAGGCTTGGTGGCAAATGCCTTTACCTGATGAACTGTCTCACTGGCTCTGTTTTGTTTGTTCCTAACTAGAAAGACCTGTTCCAAGCCTATAAGAGAAATTTGTCGTCTAGTTGTAACATTGTAGAAATGGAAAATTTCCCTGAATGGAGAGTTTCTGAGTAAAACTATGAATTAAAAAGATGATCATGAGCGGGCATGGTGCACGCCTTTAATCCCAGCACTCAGGAGGCAGAGGCAGGAGGATCTCTTGAGTTTGAGGCCAGTTTGGTCTACAAAGTAAGTTCCAGGACAGCCAGGGCTATGTAGAGAGAAACCTTCCCCCCAAAAGAATGATCATTAAAAGTAAACTTTAGTTATATGGGAAGTAATGTGTGTCAGTTAATTAGCATAATGCCTGATGATTGTAAGGAACTCAGTAATTATTAAGGATCATCCTACTTATTCTGTGGTGGCCCCTATGCTTGGTGTTAAAATGAAATTATAATCTTGTTTCCTAAGAATAGGCTGTAGAAAATACTGTTTTCTTCTTAATATAATAAAAGTCCCCTTCTATGTACTAAAATAGGCATCTTTGCACAATTTCTGGGTTGTTTGTTTTTTTTTTAAGACAGGATCTGATGTATCAGGCTGGCCTCAAACTCATTGTGTAGCCAAGAATGGCTTTAAACTTTTTATCCTACTGCCTAAAAGTAAACCTCCCAGTGCTGAGATCATAGCTGGGTACTACTTCACTTACTTTCTGCAGTGCTAGGGATTAAACTCATGGCCTTGAATTCATAGCAGTTGAATTATGCCTCAGCCTCTTGAGTGTTGGGATTACAGGCATAATCCACAACATTCAACTGAATTGCATTCTTTTTTGTTGTGTTTTGAGTTGGAGGTTTCATATAGACCAGGATGACTTAAAACTCCATGTGTAAATGAGATTGGCTTTGAACACTTGATCTTCTTACCTCTACCTCCCAAGGGATTATTCACCACCACACTTGGTTTCAATTTAATTCTTTATTCCTGTAGGTTTGTTTATGGTTCTTGCTTTGGTTTTGTATAATCACATAGTTTCAACACCTAGCCTATCAATGAGCTCTAGGTTCACATGAGAGATCCTTACTCAAAAAAGAAACCTGGAAAACTCTTTTTGTTTTTACTTTTGTTTTTACTTGTGGCCTCTTCTACACTCTTGCACATAGACATCAACATCCATATGCACACAAAAGTTCATGATCCTCATCAGCTACATAATTCAAGGCCAGTCTAGGCTTCACAGGACTGTCTCAAATAAAAAAATAAATAAACAAAAACTTAGATGGAGGGAGATGTGTGCCATGGTACACACGTGAAGTCAGAGGACAACTTAGAGTTGATATTCTCTTCCACTATGTGGATCCCTGAGCTTGAACTCAGGCTGTCAGACTTGATTGTGTATTTTTATTTACTGTTAACTAAAAAGATTTGTTCCAATGCTATAGGAAAAAAATATTGTGCTGCACTTTACAGAGAAAGGATGATGTCCAGTGCTGAAAGGCCTCTGAAAGGGCTTAAGCCCTTGATTGAGTAAGTGAAACAGGAATTAGCAGAAGTCTGCATTCCCTGCTTTTAGGCAGCTGATGATGTGGCTAGGGAATTCATATCTGCACTGGAAAGAGCATCTGTAAAATGGTTCTCAGCGAAGGATGTGAGGACTTGGGAAGACTAGCAGCTGAATGTCAGAATGGCCCCAGTTTCAAACGTTCTGTCCCATTATCCCCATAAATTCTATCTTTTGTTCTTTTTGTCAGTGAGTCCAGACTTTGGGTTTAGAAAAAAGTGGTGACACCTAGTGTGGAAGCATATGCCTATAATCCCAGCATTGGAGAGGCAGAAGAGAAGAATCATAGCAA
>LZPO01044402.1:283469-301446 GCA_001675575.1 Neotoma lepida
AAAAAAAAAAGAGGTTGTCAAAAGAGGTTGTCATTAGAGGAGATGTGAAAGTGGTTGTATCCATAAAAGTTTCATAGCAATCTTGAATTGTGGAAGTGGAGAGATGAGATGGTTCATTGGTTAAGAGCACTATTGCTCTCAATGACCAGAGTTTGTTTTCCCAGAACCCTATCAGGCAACTCACAGCTGCCTATAACTCTAGCTCCAGGGGAATCCTCTGTGGGGACCCACCCACATATACACACATGCATGTGCACACACACAAATATAAATCATTTTTTGTTTCCATTTTTTTTGTTTTGTTTTGTTTTTAAGAAATCTGGACTTGTAATTTAAAGGTGCAAAGGCATTCAAACCAGACAAGTGTTTGGAGCATGAAGATATGATCAAGCAAACTGGTTATCTTTTCATTGAGCTGCAAGAGATGAGGGTGATAAGGAGTAAATTCTCTTGACTATTACCTTTTCCACTTCCGACTAATAATCAGATCACTGAGACCCTTTTAAATCTAACCCATTTTNTAGTTATATTTAAGGTCTGGATTTTATTTAAAACATCTGTTTGAAAATATTTTAAAATTATATTTAAACATCAAAAACAGATAACCTGGCATGGCTTAATTCCAGAACTCAGAGGTAGAAGCAAACAGATCTCTGAGTTTGAGGCCAGCCTGGTCTCCATGGTAAGTTCCAGTCCAGCCACAGCTACATAATAAGATCCTGTCTCCAAAAAAGAAAAAAAGAGAGAGAGGATGAAAGAAAAAAGAAGGAAAGAGAAAAATAAATCAAAGCAGATATGGATACAGGATTACTTTGTAAACCTTCCGAGAAGCCAGCTTGTGTTAATAGAGGCTAGAAAAGGGAATAAGGAACCCAAGATTCTAGCACATGTCTTCAGCAAATCACCTCTCCAAGACTTAATTTCTTCACATCTAAAATGTTAAGCTAGAATCAGATATTTTCATGATACACTTTTTTTTCCTTTTCAATGACATTTTTATGAATGAAATTTTACTTAACATTCTTTGTGTAAACCAAAGCTGATCTACCTAGTGGGCACTAGAAGGCACTAGAAGCCCCAATTTTATGTAGATCTTCCTCAAATTCTTCTTGAGAGATTGATGGTTGGTTTTATGTGTGTGTCTGTATCAGTGTGTGTGAGATAGAGATTCAACATGTTCATGTATTCACGTATGTGAGTACAGGTGTGTGCATGTGAGATCAGAGAACAGCTTGAGCGTTAGTCTTCACTTTCCACTTTGGGACAAGACATATGCTAGGCTAGCTGGCCTGCAAACTTCTGAGTAGTCTCCTTTTTCTATCTCCCATCTTGCTATAGGCACAGGGGGATTACAGATTCACAGCTATGTCTGACTTTATATGGGTTCTGGGAATTCAAACTTGGGTCTTCACATTTGCCATGCATGTGTCTTATCTACTGAGCCATCTTTGGTTAGTTGTTTATTCAAGCTATCCTCTAACTCAAGATGATCTTCCTGTCCCAGCTTCCCTAGTTCTGGGATTGCACAGATACCTGGCCTCCTTCCTATTTGTTGTAAAGCTTACAGGAACTGCAAACTAGACTCCTAAGGTCTTATCTAAAATTTAACATTTTATNATTCTAATATTGGTAAATTGAATAGAACTTCCTGATAGATTTGAGGAGGTAACGTAGGGCTACTAAATATGATAGATAATATTGCAGACTTGCTGTGGAAGATGCATAGGTAGATGAAGCAATATGAAGAGAAATGCAAGTCCTTCAAGGACTACATTGACAGAGGAGTTTCTGTAAGTACAAAACAACTCATGCTGTATATATAGCAGTTGAGGCAGCAAGACTTTTTTCCCCCAAAATTACTATGGAGATTAAGAAGAAAGAGAGATGTGTGGGGTTTTTTATTATTAATTACTCTCTCTCTCTCTCTCTGTGTGTGTGTGTGTGTGTGTGTGTGTGTGTGTGTGTGTGTATAGATCAGAAGACAATGTAGGTCAGTTCTTTCCTTCATCATATGGGTGCTAGAGATCAAATTTAGGTCATCAGCCTTGGTAGAAGGTACCTTTAACTGCTGAGCCATCTCACAGGCCCTTGTGTATGTTTTAATTCTATAAGAATTAATAATTTGGGTTTGGAGAGATGCAGAGAGGACCTGAGTTCCATTCCTAGCACCCACATCAAGTGGCTCACAACTACTTTTAAGTCCAGCTCTGGGGGATTTAATTCCCTATTCTGGACTCTGGGCACACATATACATATAATATGTACACCCACACATAACTAAATAATAAAATAAATCTTGGACTCAGCAGGTTAAATTTATATGTTTATTTGAATATATATATATATGAAACAATAATAAGTAAAGAAAAAGAGGCTTTGAATTTGGGGGCATAGGGGAAAGTGGGCAATGAGGGGGTTGGAGGGAGTGGTGAAGTAATGTAATTGTATTTTATATAAAAATTTTTAACTGCCATAAATAAAGCATAATTAAAATAAATTTAAAATTTTTAAGAATTAAAAATAGTTTTTTATTCATTTCTTTTTGGAGGGAGATAAATGTACATATATGGCACTACAATCCAAAAGGAACAGAAGGGGGAACAAACAGAAATGCCCTCTCTGACCGAGGCTCATCTTCCCACTCCATGTTCTAAAGGACACCACTTAGACCAGCTTTTTCTAGACAGAACCATCATCTTCTGGCTTATGGGCAGATAATTTCCTGTGGCTGCTGGAACAAATCACAAACTTAGTATAATATAAACGAAGTGAAGCTGGACATGGTGGTCCATGCCTGTTTCCAGTTACTCTGGGGGCACTGAGGCAGGATTGAAAGTTGGGTGAGGGTAGGGAAGGGAGGGAGGAAGAAAAAGAGGGAGACTGATTTTTGGAGGGAGTTCCAAGATTTTTGTTGTTTGTTTGTTTGGTTGGTTTGGTTTGGGGTTCTTTGAGGGGAGTGTTTGTTTGTTTTTTGAGACAGGGTTTCTCTGTGTAGCTTTGAGTGTCCTGGAACTTGCTCTGTAGACCAGGCTGGCCTCGAATTCACAGACCTGACTCTGCCTTCTAGAGTTGGGATCAAAGGCATGTACCACTACCGCCCAGCTTGAGTTCCAGTTTAGTGGGCCAGAAGTTTGAAATTCCTATCCCTGGTCTACATAAGATTACCAGAGCTGAAGTCACAAGAAGGGGCACTCTAATTTTAGTTTATAATGGGTGTTAATATTCTTCAGCTTGTGATCATGTCATTTTTAATTAATCTTTTTAAA
This sequence comes from Neotoma lepida, assembly GCA_001675575.1. Classification (NCBI taxonomy): domain Eukaryota; kingdom Metazoa; phylum Chordata; class Mammalia; order Rodentia; family Cricetidae; genus Neotoma; species Neotoma lepida. Next base: position 286,736 of record LZPO01044402.1, read on the forward strand.
AAATTAAAATTGCATCATTTTCTCCCTTAGCTTTCCTCCCTCCACCCCCTCCCATGTTCTTCCTCTCCATTCCTCCTGGAAATCATGGCCCTTTAGCTGCAATATGGTTGTAATTATTTAGAACACAACGAAAATCATTGTTGAAGTCAAAGGAAAACTAGCATTCCCCCCTTTGTTGGTTTCCTGTCATTTCTTGCTTTCCATGTTGTTATTACTCCCTATACAACCTGCTCAGTTTATTTAGTGTAATTTATATATTTGTGATTTCAGAGCTCACCACTTGGTAATAGATAACCAATTAGGGGCTCATCCTTGGGGAGAACTATTTCTTGTGTTCTCAGGATTCCTTAGTTGCCTGTACTTCTTTGTATGTGGGTGGGGCCCTATAAGATTTAGCATGTCTATTGCTGTTGTACTTCTTCAGGTCTTGTTTAGGAAACCATATTGTTGTGATATCAAGAGTGAAGCTTCCCTGTCATTTTTAGGAGACACAATCTCACAGCAGCTTTCTGGTCCTCTGGCACTCCTTTCCTCCGTGTTCCCTGAACCTTATGTGCAAGAGTTGTGTTATAGATGTATCAGTTGGGCCTGGACCCCAGTTCACTTATTCTCTGTATTTTGATTCATTTTGTTTTTCTCTAATGTGTCCTCCTATTGTGAAGAGAAGTTTCTTTGATGAGGGATAAGAGCTATGGGATATCTATGAGCTATAAGATATCTGTGGGGATATTTAGAATGCAGTTATGCTGGTTTAGTAAGGAGGCAGTAGTAGGTTCTCCTCTAAGATGGATGATCTCACTAGTCCCTGGTAGTTAGCTAGGTTTCTAGTAACCATCATGAGTTCCCTCCTGCTGAGCAGGCCTTATGTCTACCATCATGCTATTACTGCCCCTGTTGCACTTAGGGTTAGTGCCATGTTAATCATCATTGTGGTTCATAGGATCATGTCATTGGTTTTTAAAGCCTACATCTTCAAAGTTTTTCTGCTCACTTTTCATGTAATTTTTGTATGTATGTGCATATGTGTGTTTCTTTCTGCCTTTATCATAAAGAANGGTTTTTTGAGACAGGGTTTCTCTGTGTAGCTTTGGTGCCTTTCCTGGAACTCACTCAGTAGTCCAGGCTGGTCTCGAACTCACAGAGATCCACCTGTCTCTGCCTTCCGAGTACTGGAATTAAAGGCGTGCACCCCACCACTGCCCAGCAAGAAGATACATTTTATTACATTTTGGATTCATCTGGATAGTAAAGGTTTCCTAACCATCTCAAGATCTTTAACTTAATCACATTTACAAAGACTTTGCCATATAATATAACATTCACAGACCCCAGGGTCTTATAGAAAGGGAATAGGTAAGATTATTTTTAGCCTACTGCAGTGATAAAAACGAGTAGCATATTTGTTTTTTTAGATAGAAAATGGGAATGACTTTCAGGATCTATTAATTTAGGGCTAGTTAAATTATGTGTGGTATATTCACCAAATGGAGTAAGGTGTAACTACTAAAAGAATGAAGCAGGCTTGTTGATTGGGGCAATATTTACTGTAAAGTGGGCAACAGCAAGCTACAGAGGTGTATGTAAGATGAAAATGGGTTCCACTAAGAGGTTAGGGCTGGGGAATTATTACTTTGTATGCTTTACTTATGTGTGGTACAATAAATCTATGCATTTTATAGTAAATCCAAGAGAAGTGGATTTGCATTTGATTTTTCTGAATGAATTACATAACAGAGGTAATAGATCAAGTCAGATGTGGTAGCTCATGCCTGTAATCCCAGCACTAGAGAGGCTGAGGCAGGACAATGGCCATGAGTTCTAGGATAGCCTAGGCTACAGAAAAAGATTGTTTTTAGAAAATATAAAAAATGGTAATAGAGGAATGTTAAAATTTTGCCTTTTTGGTTTATTTCTTAGATAGCAGACCCTACATTAGCTGAAATGGGAAAGAACCTGAAGGAGGCAATGCGGATGCTGGAGAGCAGTCAGAGGTAAGCATGTAGGATAGAGGCTGTCATGTTGAAGGTGTCCAGCCAGTTTCGAATCTGGTGGTTCTGGTTTCTTCCTGTTACAGATATCTCTATGTCTAGGGTGTCAGATTCTGCTGCTTTTAAAGCTGCAGGTATTGGGTAGAAGGTGCTTTGTAATGAAAAGATCTTGAAATTTTGGGAAGGACCTTTTAGTTCTACCACTTAGGGTTTTGCTTATGGAATGCATTGATTTGAGTATTTAAATATTTCTTAGTATAGATTCAGTCACATAAGGTATCAACTGATGAAGCGGTTGGTTGAAGTGGTTGTTTTTTACATTCTTTTCCTTTTCAGGTATATCTGGGGTCTAGGGAGATGGAATGAATGTGTTTAAAATCGTTCATCAGTCACTGAATGTTCTATGTAAAGTCACATATTTGCATGTTCATATGTTAGAAATTGGTTAAAACATAGTCAACTCTTTCTTTCCTTTAAACCAGAAGAATAGAGGAGGAAAATGGAAAGAAGCCAGTATCAGAGGATATTCCAGGGCCACTCCAGGGCAGGTAGGTGGCAATGAGGATCAGGACCTTTAGTTAGGATATACATTTTTCTAAACCCAAAATTTTACCATTACTTTTCAAGTTTACTTTGATAATTTACCAAGATAATTTAAGTAATTACTCAGTAGAACATTAGAAAACTGGCTGGTTGGTGATAATAGTGAACTTAGTAGCTTTGTTCTATCTCAGAACTTTTTTGTTCATTGGCTTGCCTTCAACTGGTGGCAGTCTTCTAGCCTTAGCCTTCTGAGTACTAGATTAGAGGCATGTCCTACCATACCTGGCCTCCCTTTCAAAACTATAACCCACAATCAAAAGCTGTTCATGAATTCATTGCTGTAACTGGGATAGCAAACTAGTTCATTCTTGAAACCTGTAATTTCTCTTGTAGGCTGAGTTTTATTGTGAGAGATATTTTAATTTGGTATAGTTGATAATTTTTATAATATATTAAATGAGCCAGGCATAGTGGTATATGGCTTGAATCCTAGCATCCAGAAGACAGAGGCAGGCAGATCTCTGAGTTGAAAGCCAGCCTTGTCTACATAGGGAGTTCCAGGACAGCCAGGGCTACATAAAGAGATCTTGTCTCAAAAACAAAACAAAAATGAAAAACCCATAATATAGTAAATGAAAGGAAAATTTCAGCTTTAATTATTGCTGGAATGATTAATTTGTTTGCAGCTAAAGCAAATTTATCAAGTCCTTGTGGTTTGAACTACTAGTGAAAAAGAAATAGCCTGCTGTCATTTTCACAGTATGCTAGCAGTCAATCTGCAATGAAAGTTCCAGCTCAGCTTCCCTGAGACAAACAAGTTTTATAATCAGGAAACTGCACTTAGGTCAACAGTACAACTCCCTTAAATTGCTCTTTGACCTGAATATAAGTTGTGCAAGATTACAAAAGAAAGCATTGAGGAAGTATCATACCATACAGCAAATATCATGGCCAACACTCCCAGATACAATGTTTTCAGTTGTTCCTGCTTGTAGCATGGATCCTGCTGATTTGAAGTCCTGTAGAGCTTTTACCACTCAGAATAGGAAGTAGATCCTGTCTCCTATCCCAGGTGTGAAGGGACAAGGACTTGTTTATTTTCCTAATTACACAAAAGTTTCTCTAGCTCTCCTAAGAACATCTGGAGTTCTCAGACTGGCAGCACATTAAAAACACTGTAGCAGTGGTCAGGAGTATCTATAATAATGCTAAAGTCTAGTATTTGAAGTTAGTGAGTACTTTACAGGCACTGTCTGATTATCTCCTCTCCGATCTATAATGCTTGGGCTCAGCCACTGTGGATCACTCACTCAAGGTCTCCAGGATAGCAGCCAAGTGAGCCTGAGCTTCCTTCCCCTTCCCTTCCTTCCGCAGTGTTAAAGGATCAGAGCATTTCATTTCAGGTTAGCACCTTGGGGAGATGGGTTTAGAGCAGTGTTTTGATGGTGGTGCTTTTATTTCTTCTATTTTTGTAGTCTCAGGGATTGAACCTAGAATTCATNCATGCTAGGCAAGCTCTCAACCACTCCCCACTATCTATCCAATGCTTCTTTTTTTTTAGGAGAAAATTTTTATCAGTAATATGCTTATTAATAGAGTATTTTTACATCTTATGCACCATAAATTGCCTTGCCATTTCATACTGTTTTAGTCATTGATATTTTNCTCCTGTTTCCATCTCATATAATGAGCATTTAATAGCATATCTTGGATAGAAGTCAGTCTATCTATTTATACTCTATTTAATACCTATTTGTACTCTAAGCAGATCTCAAATTTTCCAACTTGGATAAGAGTTGGAAATAAATGATTACATGTTTAAGGCTGTTGGTTCAAGTGGACAAGACTCCAGAGTCTTGTCAATAGAGAATTTTTGTTGATTTATAGTCTAGAGCATCTTACAAAGACTGGCTCTTATACTTATTAAATATTCTCTGCTTTTCAAAAATGAAATGATCCATTATAGAAATGCAGCTAGAGCAAGACTGGGAATATTTTCAAAAATCAAACTTATATTTGGGTCAAAGAATAAGTAAAGTTATATAATTTGAATGTTTTTGAAAATATATAAACTGTCTCTAAACATTCTTTGTCTTGTAGCTAGCTACCAAATGTTTAAAAAGGAAAAAACAAAAACAAAAAACAACTTTAAGTTAGTTTCAATGAGAGAAATGGTTGGGAGATGGAGGGGAGGGGCATATGTATTCTTTCCACCCACCTAACCCTTTTTGTTCTGCAGTGGGCAAGATATGGTGAGCATCCTCCAGTTAGTTCAAAATCTGATGCACGGAGATGAAGATGAGGAGCCCCAGAGCACCCGGTAATGGAGGAGTGTTGGCAGTTTATCTTTGAAAGTTCATTCTTGGCTGGGTGGTGGTGGCACATGTCTTTAACCCCTGCACTTAGGAAGCAGAGGCAGGCAAATCTCTGAGTTTGAGGCCATCCTGGTCTCTACAGAACGAGTTCCAGGATAGCCAGGGCTACACAGAGAAACTCTGTCTCAAAAAAAAAAAAAAAAAAAAAAGGTCTGGTCTTGATTCTTTTCTCATGAGTGGCTCAAGGAAGAAATTTCATTGAGTAATAATTTCATTAAAAGTTATATTGAGGCCAGGTGGTGATGGTGCACACCTTTATTTAATCCCAGCACTTGGAAGGCAGACAGAGGCAGGTGGATCTCTTGAGTTCAAGGCCAGCCTGGTCTACAAAGTTAGTTCCAGGATAGCCAGGACTGTTACACAGAGAAACCCTGTCTCGAAAAAACAACAACAAAAAATTATATTGATATTTTTATATTCTAAAAGTAAATTCTGACATTTTTATGGTATTAGGTCTTAAGAAGAGCCACTGGAAGGACTGAGATGCCATGTGCTTTTTCTATTTTTTCTTTAGCTTGCTAAAAATTACTACAGTTAAATTGATTAGCCTTCATTGTCTGTGAATCACCTTTTGCTTTATTTATTCATCTGTCTAGTATACCTTAATAAATATGTCTTCACTTTGTCAATTTTTTTTTTTGCTATCAGTAATATATTCTCCTAGTTAAAAAGGCAGAAGATAAACAAGGCATGATGGTACATACCTGTAATCCTAGCATTTTGGAGGCTGAAGCAAGAGGGTCACAAGTCTGAAGCCACTGTAGGGCTACATAACAAGACCAAAAACATGGCAGAATAAAATTGAAAAGACAAGAAAGGGTATACAAAAATAGTTTTCTAGGCTGTGGTAGCATGTATGTGCCCTGAGTTCAATTCCCAGTACTAAAACACACACATAATTCTCCCTACCTGGATCTCTTTCATGGCCATAGATGACGACCAGTTTATTATTCTTCCACAGATATTTTATGTGTTTGTGTATACAAGCAAAACAGTCATACACACCCCATCTAGTACTTAAGTACTATCTATGTGTCCTGATTCTTTTTTCACTTAGGACTTGGAGTTCATCGCATGTCATATAAGGAGCTTTCTCTTTGTTAAGAGCAACTTTATTTTACTTGGAATAGATGAATAGAGTTTTATGAATAGAATTCTGTCTCATGTTCCTATTTTACTGATACAAACACTGCTGCAGCCATAACTTTAAGCATGTCATTTCTTGCAGTGGCAGTGTGTTTGAGGAGTAAGTCATAGAAGTAGGATGCTGANTCAGATAATGCATGTGTGCATTTTGAATTTCATAGAGCCCGGTGCTCCTAGGAGATAAAGTCAGTCTAGAGGCTCACCAGCAGTGTGTGAGAATACTTTCCCCACATCTTTGCTGTAATGATGTTAGCAAACTTAAGGATCTTTGATAAGCGAATGAGGAATATAAGGTGAAGTATTTTAGCATAATATTTTTCTTAGGTATGTTCTAAGACTTATTTGATACTGGGGGTGTAGCTCCCAGTAGAAGCTACTGGTAGAACACTTCCCTCACATGGGCAGGGCCTCAAGTTTAAGCCTCAGAACCTTTTTTAAAAGTTGTTAAAAAAAGATTTTTTTAAAGACTTTAAAAGTTATTTATGTATATGTGTCTGTGTGAGTGTATGCTACATATGTATGAGTGTCCATGTTGGCTGGCACCCTACAACTGAGCTACATCACCCTTCCTCTGCAGCTCATCATCATCATCATTATTTTATGTGTGTAGATGTTTTGCCTGCATGTATGTCTGTGCACCACTTGTATGCCTGATGCCTTCGGAGGCTAGAAGAGTGTTTTAGATTCCTTGGGACAGGAATTACAGATGGTTGTGACCCACCATGTGAGTGTTGGGAACAGAACCTGGGTCCTCTGCAACAGTAGCTAGTGCTCTTAAACTTCTGATCCATCTCTCCAGCCCTCCTCCATAGCTCTTAAGGCTGATATTTAACTATATTTTAAGAGAATTTAAGAACAGTTTGCGTTGTCAGTAAAGAGAAGGATATTTATCTTTTAGGACTCAGTTTCAAAAGTATTTTTTTCCCAAACCTCATACACATTTTTTCTGAATTTCTGTGTAGGACATGAAATGAATTGAAAGTCTGCCAAATTTCTGTGAAACACTGTGTTTAAATTTGTTTCCTTTTTTATGCTTTGGTGATAATCAATTCTTAGTACTCTAATGATTTTGATCAACAGAATCCAGAATATTGGAGAACAAGGTCACATGGCTTTGTTAGGTCATAGTCTGGGTGCTTATATTTCAACACTGGACAAAGAGAAGCTGAGAAAACTTACAACCAGGATACTTTCAGACACTACCTTGTGGCTACGCCGGATTTTCAGGTAAAGATGTTACGAGCTGGGTTTTGTTGCAATTGCTTTTTTAAGGATTCATTTATTTACTGGTAAAGACATTATGAGGGATTTTGTTTGTTTGTTTAATTTTAGGTTTACTTGTTTATTTGTGACAGGGTCTCTAGGTAGCCTGGCTGTTCTGGAACTTGCTATGTAGACCAAGCTGATCTCAAACTCATGGAGATCTGCCCACCTCTTCCTCCCAAGTGCTGGGATTAAAGGCATGCACCACAATGCCCAGCTCTACTTTTTTTTTTTAAATATGTGTGAGTATTTTGACTACCTGTATGGATATGCATCACATGTGTACAGTGCCCAAGGAGGCCAAGAAGAGAGCATCAAATCCCCTGAAACTAGAGTTACAGATAGTTATGAGCTGCCATGTGGGTACTGGGAACCAAACCCAGATTCTCTGGAAGAGCAGCCAATGCTCTTTAACAGACCAGCTACCTTTCCAGCTATCCTTACAAGTTTTTAATTCCTGCTAAAGAGTCAGAATCAGACATGACTTGTGAGGAATGTTTTTGTGGTGCTTCATATGGATTTGACTCTTCTTAGGAAGGGTTGCTTAACCTCCCCATGCCTGGGTTTTGTCTTGTATTAAATGAAGCGAGTATAAATAGCTATTTCATTTGAAGATTAAATGAGCACGTTAATGCTTCATTTATTTCAGATGTCTTAGTGCTGAAACTCCTAACCATGTTGGCCTGTAGCATTAGCCTCCACGTTGAACAAGCAAGAGCCATGGTCTCCAGGCTCATTATTTCTGGGGACTTTAGTCTTTGTTTCCATCGTTTCTGCTCATTTTGTTTCTGGAGTTAGGTGTGGATGCTGGGTCTTTGCTTCTCTCCTTTATAACCTACACCTACAGTGAATAGCCAGACATTGAAAATGAAAGGAGTTCCTCACTGTGTTCCCTCTCTGCCTTGTATATGAGTAGTGTCTATGAGAAAAGAATTGCTTTCATGATTTTATACTACTGAAAAAAATCAGAATTAACTAGAAGTAGGAGTATATTAATATGCAGCTAGAGAGGTGGCTGATCAGTGAAGAGCACTGGCTGCTCTTCTGAAAAACCTAGGTTTGATTCCCAACACTCATATGGCTGTTCACAGCCATCTGTAACTCCGGTTCTGGAGAGCTGATGACTCTTCTGGCCTCTTTGGGCATTGCACACATGTGGTGCACATACATACATGCGGGCAAACATACATAAAATAAAAACAAAATCTTTTTAAAAATTAAAAAGAATACATTAACATATGAGATCTCTTAATAGGTATGAAAATGGATGTGCTTATTTCCATGAGGAAGAGAGGGAAGGACTTGCTAAGATCTGTAGGCTTGCCATTCATTCTCGCTATGAAGACTTTGTAGTGGATGGATTTGACGTGTTACATAACAAAAAGCCTGTCATATATCTTAGTGCTGCTGCTAGACCTGACCTGGGCCAATACCTTTGTAATCAGGTAATGTAAAAAACAGGTGGTGGTGGTGGTGGTGGTGGTTGTTTAACACCCCCATTTTTTCATGTGTATATGTGTACATATTTTTATATGTCTGTGGCAATAGGTACATAAGTGTTCATGGAGGCCCAGGGTTGCTGTCAGGAGTCATCCTCAAAATTCTTTCATCTCATTCATGGACTCAGGGTCTCTTATTCAAATCCAGAGCTTGCTCTGCAGATCCCCTATTTCTGCCTTCCAGGACTGGAATTACAAGTAGATGACTACTCCCACAAGTAGATGACTACTCTGGAGAAATCCCACCTGGCATTTACATAGGTTTCTGGGAATTCAAATTGTAGTCCTTACACTTGTGTAGCAATTGTCTACCTCTAAGCCATCTCCCCAGTCCCAAAGATAAATACGTACTATTTTATTTTTATTTATGTGTATGTGTGTGTGCTGCACATTTGTATCTGCATTACATTTATGCAGGTTCCCAGAGACCAGAAGAGGGCATCAAATGCCCTGGAATTAATGTTACAGGTGCTTGTGAACATCTCAGTATGGCTGTCAGGAACCAAACGCAGATCAGCAAGTGCTCTTCATACCTGAGCCATCACTGCAGATCAGCAAGTGCTCTTCATACCTGAGCCATCATCACTCCATCCCCCCCAAAGACAGATATTTTAAAGAAGCTGTCATGTGGTTTGCTTTCGGTTTGTTCTGCTAGAGCTCAAACCCAAAGCTTCACACATGCTAAGCAGGGGCTGTACACACTGACCTACACCTGCAGCCCCAGTGCTTTGTTTTGTTTTTGGTTTTTTTTTGGTGTTTGGAAACAGAGTTTCTCTGTGTAACAGTCCTGACTGTCCTGGAATTCACTCTGTAGACCAGGCTGGCCTTGAACTCACAGAGATCCAACTGCCTCTGCCTCCCAAGTGCTGGGACTAAAGGCATGTGCCACCACCACCCAACTGTTTAAACTTTAAAAAAAAGACATTTTTATTTATGTCACATGCATACTGGTCTGTGGAGGTCTGGAGCTGAGTTGCAGATGGTTGTGAGCTACCTGATGTAGATGCTGGGAACCAAACTCATATCCTCAGCAAGTATTTCTAACCACTGAGCCATCTCTCAAGCCCCTCTATTTTTTAAACTTTTAAAACATGTAGATGCATTTCCCCAGCTGCTGTTTGTGTCAAGTTGAAAAAAAATCTTTTTTATATGTTTTTGTTATTATACTAACTGTGCAGCACTGTGAGCTGGCAGGATCTAGAACCCATAGAAGAAAGCTGATTCACTGGTGTACTTCTGTAATCCCAGCAACTCCCATGGTGAGATGGAAACTGGAGACAGGAGAATTGCCCAGGTCAATTAACTTAGAGTATGTAGCATGACACAAACCAGAAAAGAGATGCTGCTTCAGCAAGGAAAAGGAGAGAATTCACTGTCTAAAGTTGTTCTCTGACTACTGTGATATATGCCCCAGCAATAAAAAAAAATTAAAAAATTCCACCAGCCTAGACTGCATAATGTTGCTATATCCCAAAATAACTGTTATTAACCCGGCAGTGATGGCCACACCTTTAATCCCAGCACTCTGGAGACAGAGGCAGGCAGATCTCTGTGAGTTTGAGGCCAGCTTGGTCTACAGAGTGAGATCTAGAACAGCCAGGACTACACAGTGAAATCTAAAATAAATGTTTTTGAATTTAAAAATGGTGTGTAATAGATACATTTCAGTGGTTTTGAGTACCCAAAGACAGCCAGTACTTTATTTTGTCCTATACGCTATCAAAAGGGATGTAGATATACTTACTTGGTTCTATTGGGCTTCGTTGCTTTTATAACAGGAGTATATCGTGTTTTAGTGGTTTTTCAAGTTTTTATGCCTAGAAAACCAGATTTATCTAAATCATGTATTTATAGCTACAAAATGTTCAGAAAGCTACATTTGTAACCAATAACGGTGATAGATTGGTAGCTTACAGGAGGCATCTTAAGATGTTTGTTTTCCTTCTGTTGTTGGTACTGTGAACTGAACCCCAAGTGTTTCCATACAAGTCAAGTTCTCCTCTTCTTGGACTCACCCGTGTCTCTTCCTTAGCCCTTTATAAGACAGAGTCTGACTGAGCTTATTGATGCTACACTTGTAATTCTAGAGCTTGGAAAGTAGAGGCAGGAGGATTGCCCAGATGTGAGCCACCATACCCAACTTACTTTTTTTTCAGATGAGGTCTTACCATGAGTGTAACCCAGGCTGGTATCAAACTCATTTTGTAGCTTAGGGTGGCTCTGAACTGGCCATCCTCTTTCTTCAGCCTCCCAAGTGCTAGGATTTCAGGATTCACTTTTGAAGTGGATCTTTGTTTTGTTTTGTTTTTTAATACTTTAAGTAAGGGATGAAGTGTAGCTCAGTAGCAGAGCCCTTGCCTANCACGCATAAGCCCTGAGTTCAATCCCTGGTACTGCCAAAGGAAAAAGTACTGCAAAAAGTCCTTTCTAGAGGAAATGTTTTCAAGGCTTGTTTTCATTGCTCAGTCTCTCACAGTCATAAGTAAATGATGTGTTTCTTCTTGCAGCTTGGGTTACCCCTGCCCTGCTTGTGTCGTGTGCCCTGTAACACTATGTTTGGATCCCAGCATCAGATGGTGAGTTCTTGGTTTGGGGTTTCTATGGTAATATAGAACTGCATTTTGAAACCATGTCTTTCTTTTATCTGAGGTTCTGTTTGCTGGCCTCCAGATAATTATTAGCTTACCCGTTTATTGCTTCAGTCCTCCCATTGTGGTGCAGTGTGTACTTTTGTATTTGAATGAAGGCTAGCCTGTGTAGCTCTAAAGGAATCGTGTATTACTTCATCCCTGCTTCTTTTGGCGTGGTGGGAGGGGGATGTTTGGTACTCAGGTTCCTTGTATGCTGAGCATGTGCCCTCTCCAGCCCTTTCATCATCATTCATCCTAATCAAGCATGAGAAATTTTTTCAAGCTCAGAGTTTTAGCTAGCCATCACTACTATCTGGATTTGAGTGGGCATATCTTCTTTTATTTTTTGATTTGTTGAAATCTTCCTGGGAAGCACAGGCTAGCTTCAGAATTGTGATCTCCTACAATGTGAATGGACAGATTTTGAAATGAAGTCCTTCAGTGTAACCTTAGGGTTGAGTTATGATAATTTTTTACACATGCAAGAGATGAACATCTTGATACTGAAGGCAGAAGAAAAGGGACAAACTCTTAAGATTTGCATTTCTCTTTTCAAAATAGTTTTCTTGTCTGTCTCTATGGGAATGAGGAAGTATTTCTTTAAATGCAAATGTCTAAAACTAGAAATATTGGTCTTGCATATGTACAGTTTTACCTTTAATCTTTTAATTTTTCTAATCTATAAGGAAGACTTATTTTGTTGTCTATGGTTATGGAAAGCAAAAATTGTTAAGAATAAAAATTTAAATACTGTGAAATTTCTATAGGAGGAATACTTTGGAATCCTTAATATTAATAATAGGAGAAAAATAAATCACTCAGTGATACCAAAGAAAGGTAAAAGTCTCTTCTTGGAAAGGTTGTAAATGTCATTCAAATGAACATTTACTAATATTATAGGAGGAGTCTTTTAAACAGAGGAATTCATGTTAGATGTGGTGTCATATGCCTTTAATCCCAGCACCAGTGAGTCAAAAGCAGGTGAATTTCCACATAGCAAGTTCCAGGCCAACAGGGCTATACAGTGAGACCCTGCCTCAAATAAAATAAAAACAGAGTTCAGAACTCTAAATTCTCTAAATCACAAGAAATGTGATTTTTGAGTGCTTCTAATGTGCATTCTGTCCAGGCAGCATACAGTGGCTATAAAATACTTCTCTTATATGTATTAATAAGACTGAATAGATTTTAATATTTTAAGTNTGAAATTTAAGAGTAAATAGTTATCCTAACATGAAAAAAAAATCTTATTTGAGTTATTAATTTTAAGTCATCTGTGCTTTTAGAATTCATAATTTTTCACTGGACATTAGCTTAGGTGGAGTGCTTCCTAGTATGCATAGAGCCCTGGTTTGAGCCACAGTACCACATAAAACCAAACATGGTGTACATCGTAAGGAGGTGGAAGCAGAATGAGGACTTTAAGGCCAGCCTGGGCCACATGAGCCTGCTGGGTGGGTGGGGAAATGACTTAGTTGGTAAAGTGCTTCTTGAGAAGACATGAGGACCTGAGTTCAATCCCTAGAACTCACATGGAAAAAATTCACTAATAGTGTAGTTGTAGGTTTTAAAAATAAGGAATTCAGTTGAGTGTGGTGGTACATGTCTTTAATCCTAGCACTCTTAATCCCAGCACCTGAGCAGCAGAGCAAGTGACTCTCCATGAGTTCAAAGCCAGCCTGGTCTACATAGCAAGTTTCAGACCAGCTAGAGTTACATGGTGAGACACTGTTTCAAAACAACAACCAGAATTCAGGCCAGGCATAGTGGCTCATGCTTGTAATCCTATTGCTGGGGAGGTGGAGTCAGGTTAATCCATGGGCCTTGCTGTTCAGCCTAGGTCAGTGAGAGACCCTGTCTCAAAAACAAGCTAAATGGCTCTTGAAGAACAGCCCTGAGGTGGACCTCTGGCCTCCATGCACATATGTGCTCTGGTATCTGTACACAGGCATGTGTGCATGTGCACACACGACACACAGTCATAATTTTTTAGTGTTAAACCTTTTATACTGATTGGCTCACATTTCTGTGGTTTGTTTGTTGGTCCTAGGACATTGCCTTTCTTGAGAAACTGATCAAAGATGACATAGAAAGAGGAAGACTGCCCTTGCTGCTTGTTGCAAGTGCTGGTAGGTATCATAATCTAGTATATACAAGGGCACTGAGTACTTGGCCTAAGAGACAGGGTCTTGTCTGTGGTGTTTTGTCAAGATGGAGTCTCAGTTCTATAGACCAGGCTGGCCTGGAATTCACAGTAATCCTGCCTTGGCCTTGTAAGGACTGATGTTAAAGAAGTAAGACACCAGGCCCCATCAAGGAGTGGCACTCTTAAGGAAACTAAAGAAAAGCTCCTGGAACTGGTTTATGAACCTAATAACGTTTCTAGATTTTTATCCAGCAATAAACAATTAGAAATTGAATTTAAGGCCAGTAAGATGGATAGTGGATAAAGATGCTTGCCACCAAATCAAATGAGTTCCATCTCATAGTGAAAAGAGAGAACAGAGTCCTACAAGTTGTCCTCTGACTTTGTTGCACTTTGTGGCATGTGTGCCCACACAAACACACAAAATAAATGTAATAAATAAGAAATTGAATTTAAAATGTCTTTTATAATAGCATCAAAAAGCCTAAAAATGGGGCAGCNATATAGCTTAGCAGGAAAAGGTGCTTACTGTCTGATGATGTACACCTGATGTCTCAGTTAGGGTTTCTATTGCTGTGACGAAACTCCGGGACCAAAAGGCAAGCTGGGGAGGAAAGGGTTGATTTGGTTTACACTTCAGCATCGCTGTTCACCACTGAAGGAAGTCAGGACAGGAACTCAAACAGGGCAGGATCCTGGAGACAGGAGCTGATGCAGAGGCCATGGAAAGGACCTGCTTACTGGCTTGCTTCCCCTGGCTTGCTCAGCCTGCTTTCTTATAGAACCCAGGACCACCTGCCCAGGGATAGCACCACCCACCATGGCCTGGGCCCATCCCCATTGATCACTAATTGAGAAAATGCCTTACAGCTGGATCTCAGTGAGGCATTTCCTCAAGTGAGGCTCCTTCCTCTGATGACTCTAACTTATGTCAAGTTGACACAGAAAACCAGCCAGTAACAGCTGACAACCAGAGTTCAATTCCCTAATTCATAGAAAGGTGGAAAGAGAGAACCAAGTCCACAAAATTATCCTCTGGTTTACACAGGGTGCCGTGGCATGTGCGTGCCCCCACACACTTCACCTCTGGTTTACACAGGGTGCTGTGGCATGTGCGTGCC
>LZPO01044402.1:301617-315736 GCA_001675575.1 Neotoma lepida
CACACAGCTCACCTCTGGTTTACACAGGGTGCCATGGCATGTGCGTGCCCCCACACACCTCACATGTTTAAACACTGATTAATTAGGAAAAAAATTAAGAAAACTTCATGATTAAGTTTAACAAAAATATGTGTAATATCTGTACACTGAAAAATATAGCATATTTCTGAAAGAAGTTTAAGAAGGCCCAAATGTACTATAGGCTCTGTCTCTAAGTCATTTCTCCCTAAACAAGCCCTGTCACAATCTCTGCATAGCAAGTTCCAGGCCAGCCAAGGCTACATAGCAAGGTCTCGCCTCAAACAAAACCAAAAAATAATGAAAAACTTGATTTGGGATATCACTCAGTACAGCTTGTGCTTAGCAAGTACAAGGCCCTGGATTCAGTCCCCAGCAACAAGAAGCTTTTGCTGTTTGAGAAGACCTTTTGAGCTGGTATGATGGCTCATGCCTTTAATTCCAGTAATAGAGATGCAGAGGCAGGTAATCTCTGTATGTTTAAGGCTGGCCTGGTTTACATAGCAAGTTCCAGGACGGCTAGACCTACATAATAGACTCTATCTCAAACAAACAAACAAAAACAAAAGGCCCTATTATGAAATGAAAAGCAGCATGGGGGCTCATGCCTTTAATCCCAGCACTGTACTCAGGAGGCAGGGTTTGTTTCAGGAGCAGAAATGACTCAAAGACAGCTGCATCACCAAAGCCCATCCCAGCATGGTTGACAGCTCACAAGGCTGGGAACCTGGAACATACTGCACAGCCTACAGGCAGCTCAGTAGGTTGGAATTGTTAATGGGTCTGGGTCACTCAGAGATTCACAATGACCATGGATAAATTTTAATAAGAGGCTTTATTAAATGCTGGTGCTGGGACATGGTGGTGGTGCATGCCTTTAATCTCAACGCTCAGGGGGCAGAGGCAAGTGGATCTCTGTGAGTTCAAAGCCAGCCTGGTCTACAGATCAAGTTCCAAGACAGCCAGGACTACACAGAGAAATTCTGTTTCAAAAAACCAAACCAAAACAAAAATACTANTACTGGATGCTCACGACACCAGGACTTCAATGAGAGCACTCTCCAGACGAAGCAGCTAGCCATATCAGCCCAGGGTTTATAAAGGCAAACCCCACAAGATTACATGTATTCTGCCTATGTGTGGGCAGGGTCTTATTTTAACATATATGTCTTGCAGTTGTCCTCTTTTTGATCAGAGTAAGCAAGTTTGATTACAAAAGCAGAAATAGCAGTTAGCCTTATGAATAACTGCAAATTTGCAAGAACAGGAAATTTTACAAGATCAGTAAATTTAACAATAGTCTTCAATGTCTCGGGGGAGAAATGAACATGGGCTGCTAGGGTACAGCCCGTACAAGTTAGGGACTTACATGTTAGAGGCATGTTTTGCTTTTTGGTCTCTCAAGCATAGTAAGTCTAAACTTATATGTAGTGTGAATCATCATAGGAGTGTCCTTTCCAGGTACCTCAGTTGAGCTAAACCTCTTCAAGGCAGTTGGTCTGGTCTCAGAGTCTTCTTTGCAGCTTGGCTCTGCTCTTCAGAGAGGGACTCTCAATGTTTTTTGCTACTCTGGCAGGGAAGGACCTAGAGAAGCACATCAGTTTCAGGGACTTCCTAAAGCTCTTTTGAGTTATTTACCTTTCTGCTTAAGGAGCTTTTACCTGAGGGAGGTAATGTTTCAATCTCAGAGGAAACTGTTACACAACATCAAAATACAAAATGTTGCAGCCATTCTATAAACCCCTTGAGCTGTTTGTTGGGAGCCAAATGCAAATCCCTGTAATCCACTCAGTCCCACTACTGGGGTTTATCAAGGAGAAATGAAATGATCTCCATACACAAAAATTTNTATGCATGTGTTTGTTCATTAATGAGATAACTTGGGTGTTCTTCACATGGTGAATGGATAAGCAAATTGCGGCATATGCCTACAGTAAAACACTAATCAATAAGTAGAAACATGTTGATGTGTACTTCAGTGTGGAGGAGTTTCAAAGGCATGCTGATGTACAAAGAGTTGCATACAGTATGGAGCATTGATTTGACACCTTAGGAAAGACTTGAGTGGTAGGAACAAGTGAAGACTGTTGGGTCATGAGTTAGGGAGGAGAGTGTTTACAGTAAGGATGGGGGGAGCTTTTAAGGTAAGAGAAACAGTATTGATTGTGACATTAGTTAACACACTGTATACATGTCAATATTCACTGAACTATATATATATATATGTGCTTGGGTTTATTACAGATGAATTATATTTTAATCAAGTTGTTTATCTGCAAAAAGAAAACACTTAAATATCCGCCTTATTACCATTGGAAAACTATTGCTTCCTGCCTGACTCACCTTACTATATGTTGTTTTTTATTTCTTCTTTTGCTCTTTTTTGGGGGGCCTGCCACCCAGCTCCCAAATAAATCACACATGGAGGCTTATTCTTACTTATGAATGCCCAGCTTATTTCTGGCCAGCTTTCTTTATCTTAAATTATCCTGTCTATCTTTTGTTGCCTCTGGGCTTTTCCCTTTCTTTCACTTCTGTAAATCTTACTCTTACTCCATGGCTTGCTGTGGAGCTGGGTGGCTGGCCCCTGGAGTCCTCCCTCCTTCTTCTCTGACTACTTCATCTCCCATTCTCTTCCAGATTTCTCCCTCTATATACACTCTCTGCCTGCCAGCCCCGCCTATCCTTTCTCCTGCCTTGCTATTGGCCATCAGGTGTTTTACACAGGCACAGTAACACACTTTCACAGAGCTAAACAAATGCAACATAAACAAAAGTAACACACCTTAAAATAATATTCTACTACATTTCCTCTTTTTGTCTAAATAAAAATGAAAGGGTTTTAACATAAACATAGTAAGACTATATACAATAATAATTATCAAGTAAGGATTATATTCACAATATTCTGTCCATTTGTAGTTAGCATATTCAGAGAAAATAATGTATTATCTATCCTATCTTAATGAATCCAAAATTCACACCTAATTATCTTCCTATTATAACTAAGAAATCTGCAACTATAACTATCTCGTCTTCAACTCCATCAAAGACCCAGAAAGATGTAATATCATCTAACAACAGAGACATTTGGCTGCCTGGACAGTCACCCAAAGTTCCTCTGCAACATTAGGACATCCATCTTACCAGAGTATCTGGCAAACTTTTTCATGAAGCAGGAATTTTGGACTGGCCTGCCTTGTTTTGGTAAAGTTTGTCAGTCACTTTTCTCTGTGTCCTGCAAAATATCTTGCAGACTCTTCTGTGAAGCAGGAATTTTGAAGGACTGCCCTGCCTTGTTTTGACAAAGTTCAACAGTCTTTTTCCTCTGTGTCCTCCCTGTCTAGTCTGCACAGCACATTTTCAGCAGTCAAAGACAAGAACAGTTTGTTTGCCCAGTGGCTAACCTTGCCACCTTGAAAGCAAACTCCATAAAGAGTTTCTTCAGTGCCCATCATCTTCTCTGAAGTAAATTGGTGCTGCCAGGAGCAGATGTGTCTCATTGTCATGAAAAGCCCTAAGTTAAAAAAACATTTTCAATATCATATTCCGTATGGCTTTGAAAGGTTTGAAGACTATCTATAATATATCTGTTTAACCTAGAAAACATAGCTAACATATCTACAAATTTGATTGTTATAAATGACTAACTACTGACATATGTTTCCTGATTCTCCTATATAGTTTATAATAATGGCTTTCAAAAAATAGAATTTTCAAAAAATAGAATTTTACCTTACATTTTTAAATAAACTGCATAGGTACAATACCTTAAACAAGAAGAGAAACATATATACAATATGTTGTAACAAAAATGACCTTAAATTATCAATATACAAAAATCCTTTAAACAAGAGTAGAAACATGTATACAAAATAACTTTAAATTTGTATCAATAGTTTATATTCCCCTAAATGATAACAATCATTTGTAACCCACCAAATAACCAAAAACCACTCACACCCCCCAACTCTTGGGATGTGGGCATAGTTTTCTCCATACCTCTTCCTNCTGTCTGTGGACGAAGTATCTTTAGGGTCCAAGAGAGAAAATTTAGAGATAATGACCATATGCTAACTACATATATACAAGTCCTGGGAAAACCAGCAGTAAACTTTGCTGATAGATATCACCTGTCAAGTTTCAGGAGGTCTTGCGTGATCAAACCTGATCCATATTAACCCTGAAGGAATCCACAGCCTTTCATCTCCTGTGGGAACACAACTCCAAAGCATTTTTCAGTTCCATTTGACAAATATACTTTTTGACTTTTTAAAAGTTAAGACATTCCTAAAGTATATAGGCTGATTTATTCCATCAGTCCCTCTTTCAATCCATGTCTCTTAACAGCTGTTGTTTGCTTAGGACCATTCAAAAAAATCAAAATCAACACAGCATACAGGATCCAAAACTCCCTGTGTATTTCCCATCTCTACATGGCTTATTTTTATTATTGTACTTCTCTTTTTAAAGACTTTATTATTTTTAAACTATTTCTTTCTATGATTGTCCATACCCTTTTTCTTTCTTCCTTAAGCCTATGTACATTGTTAAACACACTGGAACCTGTTTAGAGGTTTTTCTGTAGCTGGAAGGTTTCTCCAGTCTTGCACGGCCCCGGGGTCCCACAGCCACTTATAAAATAATCACTCAGAGGTTTAATATTATTTACAAACTGTAAAGTGGTCACTTTCACTTCTTCAGCACGATTTGCTCTCATATTTACATGGTATTTCAGGGAGTCACCTACACCACTGTACATTCCGATCATATGACATCCCAGAGCATTAGTAGTCATCACCCTGACTGTGTGGGAGCCAAAGGCCTGGCCTGGTATGAACTCTGGACATTCAATCAACTGAGAGAAGTTTGTGGTACATTTTAAGGAGGAGGGCCTGGGATTGGCCATTTTTCTGGTTCTACCTTTTTCCTCATTTTCTCATCCACAATTTCTACTTCTGTGCTATCCTTTGGTGTGTCCAAGATGAGATTAAGGTTTGTAATGACAGCTTGCACATGTTGAAAACCAGCAATCAGGGAAATGGGCAGGAATCCCTGCTCATCCATCTTTCTGCGAAGAAAGAAGTCCTGCTCTGAGTTCTCTGTGCTGAATTAATACTCAATTTGGCACTTAATGTACTCTTTAAGCAGTTTTTCTTCCACAGGATAGACCTGCACACCTGTGCCATCATTGTAATACGTCATGCTGGTGTTAAGCTCTGTAGGAAATGGCTGATCAGTTCTTTTCCCTGGCTCTCTATAACCATATGAATAATCAGAGTTCAATCTAGGGTTTCCCCAACCTCAGCCTCTTCCCCAGCCTCTTGCAGAACCTCGGATGGTACCACCCTCACTTCTCACACTGGATACTTCATCTTGATCATCTCTCTTCTCTCTATCCCGTCTCCAACTTCATATATCACTTTTCCTATTACTGTGAGCTGGCTTATTTGCTTCAAGTTGACATCTAGAGCTGCTCCAGGACCCAGGTCTTTCCTGGCTGTCTTCTAAGTGGAATGGTACCCATTTGTACTTATTAGCTCTCTTCTGCTGGCTGCTTGACATCCTCGCTGACATTCTCAACAGGACCATCTAGATTTGCTTCCTGGTTCTCTTTGCTCTCACTGTTGCTTCTTTTTCAATCTTATCTTCTTTTTCTTTTCTAAATTGTGGCTTCTTATTTCCTTGGCTGATAACACTCTGAGACCTGTGTTCACTAATTCACCTGGTATTGGCCAGTTTGCCATAATCACTGAAGTCACTAACCTTGTTGGATTTCTTTGTCTTGAGTTTTCCCACTTTTATAATTTTTCAGGAACTGAGCTTGGCCTCTGGTGGCAGCGAGCCAGTGCCCGCGGGAGACAGGTGCTGTGGCAGCTTCTTAGTCCCTGGGTTCTTCTTTGGCGGCGGCGGCAGCTTGTTTTCCCTTTTTTTTGTCTAAAATTTTAAAAAGTTATAACTAATATAAGAAAAACTGTATACAATAAGTACATTAATTGTATACAATATATACAGGCAATAAATAAATCAACAGTGTCTAGTCCGTTTGCGTTTGACAAATCCAGTGAAAATATTCCATTATTTATCCTATCTTTGTTAATCCAAAGGATTGTATCTAATTTACTTTCTATCCTAATTTGCATTACCAAAACTATCTTTTGATGTCTTTCAAACTTAAACACTTTACACCTCTTAGTGAGTTTCTTTTCTGAATTTCTTAACAAGAAAAACTATAACTATAATCATCTAATCTTCAACTCCCTCAGAGACCCGAGGAGGAAATAATATTACTTAGTAAAACAGAAAGTGCAAACAAGCAACTTCTAAAAATGTGAGTTATGACAGAAACAGCTAGGTGCCTGGACAGTCACCTGAGGTTTCTCTGCAACTTAGGGGCACCCATCTTTGGTCCATAGGCCTAGAATATCTGACAGACTCATCTGTGAAGCAGGATTTTCTAAAGAGCCTTCCCACCTTGTCTTGGCATGGATTGGCAGTCCTTTCTTTTGTGTACTGCTTGTCCATTTTGGACAGCATATTGTCAGCAGTTGATGTAAGGGCACTTTCTTGCCCAGTGACTAATTTTTGCCACAATGAAAGTAAATTCCATATGTAGTTTCTTCAGTACCCATCATCTTCTCTGAAGTAGATTGGTGCTGCCAGGAGCAGACATGTCTCATTGCCATGAAAAAAGAAAAAAAATCTATGTTATTAAAACATCTTAAATGCCATATTCTGTAGATCTCTGAAGGGTTTGAAGATGACCTATCTAAAATATATATATCTCTGCTTGACCTTCAAAACATACCTAATATGACTACAAGTTCTATTGTAATGACTAACTACTAACTTACATTTCTTTATATCCTAAATCAGTTGGTAATAATAACTTTCAAGGATTAGCAAATTGCATTACATTGTTAAATGAGCTGTATAGGTACAATATGTTGAATAAGATTAGAAATACATGTATTTTCTAACAAAATCAATCTCAAATTTGTATCAATATAATTTGTATAAAATATACAAAAATCCAATCCAGTGTAAAATATTTAAAACTAGTAGTTGCCTTTTAAAAGTAGATTCAATAATCTACCCTTTCTATCTTATCATATCCATATTCTCTTTTTTCTTTTCAGAGTAGATTCAATAAACTACCCTTTATATCTTTTTTTTTCAGAGTAGATTCAATAATCTACTTCTTATCTATATCCTCTTTTTGTTTCAAACAACAACCCTGAATCTAATTTCCTTTGTTTAACTTTTTTTCTAACCATTAACAATTAACAACTTGTAACCAACCATCCTAAACAATGACAATTTTCCGTAACCCATTGAATGACCAAAAAGCACCCACCCCGCCTCTTGGGAATGTGGGCATTGTATTCTTAAAATTGCTTCCTGCTGTCTGGGGTCGAAGGCATCTTTAGGGGATCCCAAAAAGGAATAATTTTGGGTTAATTGTCAAATCCTGGGAGAGTTAGCTGTATCATTTGTTGTCCAGTCTCTGCATAATGCAAAAGTGCAGGGCTTGTCTCAAGTCCTTGCTCGAGTAGTTTGTGAGGCTTAATCATCTCAGCTAGCCATCTCGAAATTGTCCTTAGCAATTTGTAGTCCAAAGCCAACCTTTGGGTGGTGGTTGTCAGCTTAGTGATATTATCATTGTCCTGATGGAATTGTCATTGTGGGGCCCCATCATCTTTTTGGAGACTTCAAATTTGCTGTTAGGCATGGTCATGATTCCCTACAGAAAACTGATAGAGACTCAAACATGAAAACATGTACAGGCAGCTAGATGAAGCCTTTTTTCTAGACTAAGTTAGTACTCTATATGACCATTAATATCATGACAAAAGTTTAAAATATATATATTTTTAATCTTATAAATTTTGATATAAAATTCATACCTTAAGAGTTTTAAAGAGTCAAAACCAAAGAATTATGAGATTAGTGGCAATAGAATAGTCCCTTAATTTTTGTTTTCTTCTGTCCCATATCAGATGGGACATATCTTCTGACATGATCAGAGATTTTGGATTTTCCTTTTAACAAGCATGCTTGGGTTTAGAGAAGGAGAGAGCCGTTCTCCAACTCCAAAGCCAGCTTTAATTTTTAATTGAATTATGACTACATAAAGACCATTTGTGTTAAGTGTATGTAGAGAACAGCAGAAACAAACATTTAGGAAGAATTATGAAATTTTATATGTGATATACCAATAGGCCAATTTACTCTTTTTCTTGGGACATTTATTCTGAATGATTTGTCCTTTTCCTTCAGATGTCTCATTTGTCCAGTGTTCTTCAGATTCCTTAGCCTTCATTCTCCTGAAAGACAAAAGCAAAAACACTTCCTCAACCCTAACTTTGGGTTGGTTCCCTTTTGGCAAGTTATATCTGATTAAATGAAAAGCATTAGTTAAGTTAATTTAAATTGGATGGTCATGCTGGTTGATGAACTATCACCTCTTCTAATTAAGAGGTCTCTCGTTCAAATCAAACCTTTATCAATTTTGATGGTATCCATAGCTTTTCTTCTCCTTTCCTGTAGAAACAAAAGCAAAACCTCATCCCCAATGCAATACATATCCTGGTTTCCATTCTGAGGTCAGCACATCCTTAAACTATATAAGCTGATTTAATTCTGTAGTTTTTTTCTGTTATCCAATGTCTCTCCACAACTGTTGTTCCTTTCTCATTAGCATTGAGAAAATTCAAAGTTAATAGAGCATTATGTAATCTCTCTCTGGGAGTTTTCATTACCCCTTTCTGTTTATTTAGCATATTCTTTGGAGTTTGATTTGATCTTTCTATGAATGCTTGGCCTGTAGGATTGTGTAGTATACCTGCATTATGCTTTATATTGTAATAAGCAAAAAACTGTTTCATTTTACCAGAGACATAAGCTGGAGCATTGTCAGTTTTAATTTGTGCAGGTATACCCATGATGGCCATAACTTCTAGCAAATGCGTGATTACAGAATCAGCTTTTTTGGAACTCAGAGCAGTTGTCCATTGAAATCCTGAATAAGTATCAATGGTGTGGTGTACATATTTCAATTTTCCAAATTCTNCAAAATGAAATACATCCCTCTGCCAGATTTCATTCCACTGAGTGCCCTTTGGGTTACATCCTGCAGGTAGTGGAGTTTGGTTGTAAAAAGAACAAGTAGGACATTTCCTTATAATTTCCTTGGCTTGTTGCCAGGTTATGGAAAAATCCTTTTTAAAACCCTTACTATTGACATGTCTTTTTATGAAATTCTGAGGCCTCCAGCACATTTCCTATCAATAGTGCCAGATGTAAGACGAATTGCTAAATGGTTTTATTAATAAAAACCCCAGAGCCAGATATTGGGGTGAAAACTGAAAGATCAGAGGAATAGTACAAGCCACAGCCAGCCTCACCTTACCAATTCCTCAGCCTCCAGGAAGAGCTATTTCTTGTATATTCACACCTATATCCTTTCTGTCCCTGCCATCTCACTTCCTTCTCACCACCCAGTTCCATCACTTCCTCTTTCTGCCCAGCTCTATCACTTCCTGTCTGTCTGTACCGACCTCCAAGATCTATGATTAACTAGTGCTAGGAATTAAAGGCGTGTGCCACCACACCTGGCTGTTTAATATAGTGGCTGGCTTTTTCCTCTGATCTCCNTGCAAGCTGTATATATTGGAGCAAAAATAAAATATCGCCACATTTTTTCTGTTTGGATCTCTTTTACTGTGTATCTTTTAGCCTTTTTTTTTGACTGCACAAGCAAACTTTTAAACTGATAAGATACACCTGGATTCTTCTTGAGTGGCTCTCAGCTGGATCTGCCAGCTTCTTGGGTCATAAAAGCCAAGCATGAAACTCACAGCTGGTAGGAGGTTTGTCTGCCTAGGAACTGCATTCAACCTTCCTAGAGCTCTAGAATGCCAATGCTTGCACTATGGCAGGCATTTTTACTTAGCTTTTTGTTCCTACTTAACATACTAGCTGCTCAAGGGCTCCATGACCAGCAGAAACTTTAAAAGCTGTCTCTTATACACATCTAGATGTGTATAAGAGACAGTGCTATTTTTGTCTGCTTGGTGTGTCTGGTAGCTGGGCTTACCACTTTGTTGAACTCAAGCAACGTTGTTTTTTGTTTTTTACTCTTTATGGGGGCCCACCACCCAGCTCCCAAATAAATCACACACGGAGTCTTATTACTTAGAAATGCCCAGCCTTGGCTTGGCTTAGTTTCTAGCCAGCTTTCCTTAACTTAACTTACCCTGTCTATCTTTTGCCTCTGGGCTTTTNCCTTTCTCTTACTTCTATAAATCTTACTCTTACTCCATGGCTTGTTGTGGAGCTGGGTGGCTGGGCCCTGGAGTCCTCCCTCCTCCTCTGACTACTTCATCTCCCATCCTCTTCCTGATTTCTCCCTCTATATATACTCTCTGCCTGCCAGCCCCGCCTATTTCTCCTACCTTGCTATTGGCCAGTCCTTTATTAGACTATCAGGTGTTTTACACAGGCACAGTAACACAGCTTCACAGAGTTAAACAAATGCAACATAAACAAAAGTAACACCTCAAAATAATATTCTACTATAATTATATATTTAAAAAGCACAAATTGACTCATATTTAGTCACTTGACTAGAGATTGCGTTTAGCATGTGACTGAGTGACCTCCCATTGTGACCCATTTCTCTTCCCTGANTACATGCCCCTAAAACAGACACTACTAAAATATGAAACTACTCTGATAGTGACCCAGTCACTAAACACAGCTCTGTACTTTCATCTGGATAGAAGTATTATAACCAAGTGTTCTTAAATTCAGTAACCTAAATGTGTGGTATACATGACTGTAATCCCAGCAGTGGAGGCCTGGTGTACATAGCAAGTACATAGCAATACCTGGTATTATATATATATAGCTATATAGAGAGACCCTGTCTCAAAAAACAGAACCAAATTTAAAAAATTAAAAGGTATTTTTTTTAAAGTATGGGATATGTCAAGCATAGTGTCACAAACCTTTAATTACAGCACTTTTGTGAGTTTGAGGCCAACCTGATATACATACTGAGTTCTAGCCAGGCCTACATATTAAGACCCTGGGGGGGGGTTGTGTGTGGCGGGGGTGCCTTGGGCACAATCTTTGTTTAGAAAAGGTCTTTCACTGGCCTGGAGTTTACCAGGTAATGCTAGGCTGCCTGGCCAGCAGGGCCCAAGGATCTGCCTATCTCTGCCTCCCACTGGGATTACATATATGTACTGCCATCATGTGTGGCTTTTTAACATGAGTTCCTGGGATTGAACTCAGGTCTTCACGCTTGTGAGACAGGCACTTTACCTAATACCTAACCATCTCCTCAGTTCCCCAGCCCCCTTTTTTGAGATAAAAATCTCATGTATCTCATGCTGGCCTTTAACTCAGGTAGCCAAGGATGTTCTTGAACTTTTGGTCTTAGTGCTGGGATTACAAGCATGTGCCACTATGCCTACCGTATGTGGTGCTGGGGATCTAACATAGAGTTCTCTATATGCTAGGCAAACATTCTACCAACACTGCCAGCCTACATCACCGTTTTTTTTAAAGGTGGGTTTGTTAAGGCTATGGTGAGGATGTAGAAGTTCTTACTAGTTGGGATTTTATTAACTGAAAATTTAGGGCATTTGGAAGAATACATGACTATGTTTTGCTTAAGTTTTGTCTGAAAAGGGGTGTGCTCAGCAAAGGCTATAGCACAAATTACGGAGGGGATGGGCTCCAAGTCTTTGATAATGTGTTTAAGTAGTCTTTAAAATACAAGTTTTATAATAACAGCCTGTGTGGTGAAAACCCAAACTCATGTTACATATTCTTTTTATAAAGGAGATACCTAAATCAAAATAACCCAGGATGTGGAGATAAAAACAATGAAAAAGGCTATCTTGAGCAAATGTCAACAAAGGTACTATACCTAGAGTAGTGAGTGTAAAATAGTTCACATTGACAAGACATAATCTGAAAGAGAAAATAGTTACAAATGCTTGTGGACAAAGCTTTGAAATTTCTAAAGAGAATGCTGACAGAATACAGGCATAAATCTACAGTCCCACAGTATTGATGGCAGACTTGGCAGTTTTCCATGACTCAACAGGTCTAATGAATTTAAAAGCCAGTACACAGTTTCAGTACAAAATTACTTACAAAGAAGGAGGCACATTCTTCAAAACTTACACAAACCAACTTGCAAGTATTGATTTTAAGTCATCCTACAAGGAAGATTTCAAGGTAGGGATATACTGCTGCTTTTATTCTGTGGAGATGCTATGTAACTGCATGAAAACTCCCTCACTGTAAAGAGTCAGAAGGCACTGGGTTGTTTTTAATGCTCCTGTTTATTTTATTTTAGGAACTGCAGCAGTTGGACACACAGACAAGATTGGACGTTTGAAGGAGCTCTGTGAACAATATGGCATCTGGCTTCATGTGGAAGGGTAAGTACATGGTAAGGTTGGTCAGTTCCATGTTGGTCCTCATGGAGAGTGGACACCCAGACTAACACTCAGAGTGATAT
This sequence comes from Neotoma lepida, assembly GCA_001675575.1. Lineage (NCBI taxonomy): Eukaryota > Metazoa > Chordata > Mammalia > Rodentia > Cricetidae > Neotoma > Neotoma lepida. Next base: position 314,177 of record LZPO01044402.1, read on the forward strand.
TTATCATTAAAGGCTTGGATTACAGATGACAAAATTACCAAAACTGACTAAAGCAAAAGGAGATTTTATTTCTTTGTACAACTGAAAAGCCTAGTTATTGGGACTGGCTTTAAGTACAGTGTCAGCCAGAAAATTCCATATATTTCTCTTCACTTCNCCTCTAATCATGGTCACTTGGCTTGATTTCCTATGTTTTGGCTCATGGAGAGGCTTTTCCTATTATGGTAAAAGTAACTGCAGAAATCCTAGCCCCCTTTCCAGCTTCATGTTCCATGAGTTCTCTGGTAGTTGAGGTGTTTTGGACACCTGAAGCGGCTAAGTGACTCCACCTGAGTCATAGCTTGATAAAGGTGATAAGGTGGTTTGATAGAAGGCCCTGGAGTATCTTTAAGGAGAGCAAGCAGGTGCAGGGCAGCCAGGTGCCCATGTCACCACATTGTCCAAGATAAGGGTCCTTTTATCTTACCTCTACAAAAAGAACAGTGACTGAGGAAGAGTGGCCATGAAAGATACAGAATAGTGTATGCATTGTCCTAAGTAAGCAGGGACAGCCCCGAAAGCATGTTTTTATTAAAAGTGCATTTTGAAGCTTTCTTTAGAATTTCTGTAGTTCCCATCTTTAGCTTTAATAAATGCTAATGAAACAAAAGACATAGGTGAAGATGTTCACATGTCACCTTATGACAGCACAGTTGGTTCTTTCTCTCTTGTAGAGTACCTGCTNAGGGAATAAGTCACATTAACTAATTTGTTCTTAGACTGGTGCTTTTTCTTCCAGTGTGAATCTGGCAACATTGGCTCTAGGTTATGTCTCCTCGTCTGTGCTGGTATGTTGTTGGTTTATTGAATATTGGTGGTGATAAGAAGGACCTTAGTCTGTTCAGTCCATGCTGGCTTTCCATAGTTTTCACGACTACAGGAGGGACTGTGTTTCATGTCCTTTGGTCACCTAATGAACAAAGTTCTCTTTCTGGTAGGCTGCAACCAAATGTGATAGCATGACACTGACTCCTGGCCCATGGCTAGGTTTACCAGCTGTTCCTGCAGTGACACTCTACAAACATGACGATCCTGCCTTGGTGAGCTGATTGTCACTAGGGAATGAATGGTATTCATAATTGCCTTAAGGGATAGAATACAGAGAAATAAAGCAGTTTTTTTCTTAATTCTAGTTCTGTTACCTTTTTTCAATTACTTTTTTTTGGCAAATGTACAAAATAATGGGTTTCGTTATAGCATTTTCATGCATGCATATTGTACCTTGCTCTTACCCTCCAGTACCATTTTTTGGGGGCATAGTGGCACATACCTGTAATGCTAATACTCAGAAGGCTAAGGCAATAAAATCTCAAGTTTAAGACTATCTTAGGCTGCATAACAATTTCTAGTATAGCTTAGGCTACATAGTGAGACCCTGTCTCAAAAATAAAAACAAAAAAATTGCTGGAGCTGGAGCTCCATTGGTAGACTGCTTGCCTAGCATGCCTGAAGCCCTGGATTCCATCCTCAGCACCACATAAAATGGGTGTGGTAGAGCATACCTGTTATTCTAGCACTTGG
>LZPO01044402.1:315909-339175 GCA_001675575.1 Neotoma lepida
TCCACCTTTCCATGGGTTCTAGTGATCAAACTCACACGAGTGTCTTTACCTGTTGAGCCATCTCATTAGCCCAGGAAGCCATTTAAATATTTTCAGTTATACCCTGTATTTCCTTATGTATATGAAAGATTATTTTGTGTGTGTGTGGCATTTTATGATTGATTTTCTTTCTGTTGCTTGATCACAATTTACTTAATGGTTATTTGTGAGCTTTTAGGGTGTTGCCAAGTTTTTGTTAATAAGACAATAAATATCCTTTTACATATTAAATTCTTTCCAGAGATTAGATTCCCAAAAGAAGAATTACCATTTAAGACCCCTGACCCACATTTTCCAGTACAGGTTATAANCAAATATTTTGGTTTAAACCCTAAATTGTGAGTTTTGGCAGATGTGTTAGCAATAGGTACATGCAAAGTAAATGTTTAATGATTACTGCTTAAACAGTTGGTATCTTGCTTAGTTGAAAATGGCCAACAATTTCAAAGATGCTCATTGTGACCTGTCAAGAGGCTGCCTCCTAAATAGCTAAGAACTGTGGCTCTAGAACATACCCCATCTGGATTCTCACCTGGAGTAGCTCTGCCTCTCTTCACTTGGGAATCCTTGAGCACAGCTGGGTCTCTGAGCTAAGCTCACCTAGGGCACTAGTTGTTGAAAGGCCAAATGGATAATGCAAGCCAAGTATCCACCATAGCATTTGATACATTCCAAGTATGTAGTGAAGAGTTGCTAGTCAGTGCTGACATTCCAGCAGCCCTGGTCAGTGCACCTATCTTGTTTTTTAGACACTAGTTGCTGGTCTGACATCAAATAAGCCTGCAGATAAACTCCGAGCCTTGCCACTGTGGTTGTCTTTACAATACTTGGGACTTGATGGCATTGTGGAAAGAATAAAGCATGCCTGTCAGCTGGTGAGTAGAAACCGGAACATTAGAAGAGTTGCAGAGACTCCTCTACAGAAGCAGCAACAGGAAAATCTTTTCCTTTTGGTATATGTGTCCAGTACCTTGTTACCTTGGTGTACCATCTCATCAGCAAGCAAACTAAGTGCCTCGTGTATATGTGTTTTCTTAGGAGTTCTGGGAGAGACTGGTGGCATTGGCCCAACATTATTTCCAGATGAAAAGGAATATGCCAGTGTAACCTTAGGATGAGAAAAGTCACAAGATGACTTCCAGGGAAAGAGAAGATGCATAAATATTGCTCTGGACTGACTGGCCTTCCAGGGAGAGGGAATGTAAAAATTGAAAATTCAATGTAGAGGCCTTGGTATGGTGGCCCACACCTTTAATCCCAGCATTCGGGGAGGCAGCAGTAGAAGGATCTCTTGAGTTTGAGGCCAGCCTGTTCCTATATAGCAACTTCCAGAATAGCCAGGACTACATAGAGAGACTTTGTCTCAAAATAAAAAGATAAAAAATAATTAAAAAAAAAAAAGCCGGGCGGTGGTGGCACACTCCTTTAATCCCAGCACTCAGGAGGAAGAGGCAGGCGGATCTCTGTGAGTTTGAGGCCAGCCTGGGCTACAGAGTGAGTTCCAGGAAAGGCACCAAAGCTACACAGAGAAACCCTGTCTCAAAAAACCAAAATAAAAAATTAAGGAATAAAGGGGAAAAAAGAAAATTCAATGTAAGTGGCATGGGGTTTTTTATATGTATTTTTATTAATGGTTTTAGAATTTCATATATTGTATTTTCACTCCCTTCCCCCAACTCTTGCAAATCCCATTCATTCCATACCCACCTTAACTTTGTCTGTTTTTTCTTTTGTTTTTGTTTTTTTACTTATCAAGTCCCATTCGTACTGCCAGTATACTCTTGTATGTAGCCATTCACAGAACGTATAAACCTACCAGAGCCATTCCTTAAAGAAAGGAACTCTCCCTCTCCCAGCAGTTCAGTAGCAATAGCTCTAAACTCTGCTAGAGGGCTTGGGTATTTTTTTTTAAGATTTATTTTATTTTATGTGTATGATTGTTTTACCTGCATGTGTGTCTGTACCATGTGCATGCCTGGTGCTCTGAGGCCAGAAGAGGGTATTGGATCCGCTAGAACTGGAATTTCATGGTTGTGAGCCATCATTTGGGTACTGGGAATTGAACCAGGGTCCTCTGGGAGAGTAGCCAGTGTTCTTAACTGCAGAGCCATCTCCAGCTCCCAGGTATGGGTATTTTTAATACAGTAGCTTGGGTTTCCTATTTGTAAGGTTCTGGGAACAAATCTCTCTTTGTATTAGAGGTAATCTGATTATGAAAAATGTAAATTCTGTTATAGGTTAATGTCATCTGTTTGGCTGCTATAACAAAATATCTTGGACTGGGTAATTTGTGAGAAGCAAAAATAAAATGTTGCTTTTATTTGTAGATGCTTAAATCTGAGGTCAAAGTATCAGTAGATTCAGTGTCTGATGAAGGCCTTAGATGGTACCATCTATGTATTCTCACCTGGGAACAGAGAAAGCACTCCCTTCTGTTTTGGTTTGCTTGTTTGTTTTGTTTTGTTTTGTTCTTTTGAGACAGTTTCTCTGGTAACAGCTATGGCTGCCCTGCAACTGACTTTGTAGACCAGGCTGGCCTCAAACTCACAGAGATCCACCTGCCTCTCCCTCCCTAGTGCTGGGATTGAAGGTATGCACCACCACCACCTGACATCCCTTCATCTTTTTATAAGCATGTTTACAGATCTTTTTTAGTGAATCCTTTTTAGTTCATGATGTCTCAACCATCATGTACTAATCACTTTCAAAGGCTGAGCCTGTTAATATCATTGTTTAGGATATTAGGTTTCAGCACAGCAATTTTGAACAGACACACATATTAAGAATCTTACCCTTTAAAAAATAAAAAGTCAAGCTAGGCATGGTAGCTCAACCTTGTTTTCCAAACACTTAAGAAGCAGGCAGAGGCAGGAAGACTAAGTGTTCAAGGCCAACTTTGACAGCAGGAAAAAGAGATTGGGTTTGAGTATGATCATGCATGACTGTAATCCCAGTTTTTATGACGTGGGGTCAGGAAGATCAGGAAGGAGTTCAAGACCAGCCTCACTACTCAGTGAGTTTGACAGCATCCTGGATTACATGAGAAGCTATCTTAAAAAGGGAAAACACAGTCATATTTGTGTGATGTGAGCATTGATCCTTGTGTCAATTTAAAAGCATGACGTCATCTTTTGACACCTTTATTTTCTCACCTGTGATATAGGATAATAATTTACTTATAAGAACTTACTGAGTTAATGTATGTTAAACTATTAAGTAGTGCCTGGTCACATAAATTATTCATATAGGTTTAAATCTTTGTTTTAAATATATTCTTTGGTTGTGTGTTGTTATTGGTAATTTACTCTTTTGTGGGGGGCCTACCTCCCAGCTCCCAAATAAATCACACGTGGAGGCTTATTCTTACTTATGAATGCCCAGCCTTAGCTTAGCTTGGTTTATTTCCTTAACTTTAAATTAGTCCCGTGTACCTTATACCTCTGGGCTTTTCCCATTCTCTTACTTCTGTAATTCTTACTCTTACTCCATGGCTTGCTGTGTAGCTGGGTGGCTGGCCCTGGAGTCCTCCTCCTCCTCTGGCTGCTAGATCTCCTTCCTCACTCCTCCATCTCTTTTCTTCTTCTCCTCCTCCCAGATTTCTCCTTCTATATATCCTCCCTGCCTGCCCTCCCTGCCTGCCCTCCCTGCCTTGCTATTGGCCAGTTCTTTATTATCAGGTGTTTTACACAGGCACAGTAACACAGCTTCACAGAGTTGAACAAATGCAACATGAACCAAAGTAACACACCTTAAAATAATATTCTACAACAGCTGTGGTTATAGGTCAGTGGTAGAGCACACACTTGGTATGTGCAAGGCCCTGGGTTCAGTCTCAGTACCCCAAACAAATACTCCACTGTTTCTCCTCCAACCCAGGATATTGGCACTTTCTCCTGTCATTTTTATACTTAAGAGAAATTAGTATTTCATTCTTTGGTTTATAGATTATTTCCTTTTTACATTGAAAATTAATTTTAAGGTTTATGTTTATAAAGCATTTTTTAAAAAGTGTTTTCATCATGCTGTTAGCTCATATCATGATTTAGTTCTTAGGAAATAAAAGTCTTTCTTACCATAGCAACTTAGTCAAATTAGGGGAAGGTTTGAACACTCATGGGAGAGGTTCAATTCCCTTTGGCTTTAGGAGTACAGGAAAATGATGACATTAACTACCAAGCCCTTGAGTTACTACAGCTCTGGCACCTGCCTACAACCCAAACCTGTAGCTAGTCTCCAGTGTTCATTAGGGTTTGAATGACAACCTGCTGTTCACTCACCATCCTAGAGCACCTGTGAAACTATGTGGAGCATTAGCAGATGTACATGTCTGCATGTTCATGCCTTATAGTCCATACTGTATCATGCATTCCCAATAAAAGAAAGCTGTCTCTTGTGATTCCCCCTCCTCCTCATCTCCCCTTTCTTCATGTGTGGCAGCTGTTGAGCATCTACTCAGTGCCAAACACCATGAAGCACTTTGCATTATTTCATATGATGCCCACAATTTCACTAGAATGTATGTTTCACTGATAGAACAAATTTCAAGTGGGGTTCCTTGAGGGGCTTTGCAACATCCAATACTCAATGCTGAATTCATGTTCCTCTGCTCCCTGAGCTAAGGACTGTAATGATTCTCATATCAGTGATGAGGGGTATTAGATTGAGACTATATAGTAATGGTAATTACTGTATATCCATCNTCATGGCTTGACATGCCATGTGCCTTCGCTTACTCGCCATACATGTGTAAGACTGAAAAATATTTGCAGATGTTGAGTTGTAAAAATTGGGATTCAAACTTAGTAATAACCAAGTTGCAGATGCCTTTGTCTGTCTAAGTGCTTATTTGTGTATTGTAAAGACCCTCATGAAACCTGCTAATATATTATGTCAGTCTAGTAAGGTTGTATACTTTTTTGTGTTGTTGTTATTTGTAGAGTCAACGGTTGCAAGAAAGTTTGAAGAAAGTGGACCATATCAAAATCTTGGTATAGTATATAATTTTCTCTGCTTTTGAATTAAGTTTTTTAGCTCCAGTAAAAAAAAAAAAATGGTTTTCCCCAAGTGTGATAACATTTCATGTGAGTTGTGACAGTTCCAGTGAACAGTAGTCTTTTGGAGTATTTTTTGAGACAGGGTTTCTCTGTGTAGCTTTGGAGCCTGTTCTGGAACTCACTCTGTAGCCCAGGCTGGCCTTGAACTCACAGAGATCCGCCTACCTCTGCCTCCTGAGTGCTGGGAATAAAGGTGTGTGCCACCACCGCCTGGCAACAGTCTTTAGGAGAGAATCACACATATGTTTATGACCTAATTATACAGTTAGTCTGAAATTAAGAAATCTGTACCAAACAGTGTTTAAATTTTAAATTCCTGTAATTCTGTAAAATCTAGAATTGCACAAAGATCTTACGTAAACTCCTTTAACTTCACCTTCCCAGGGACTTAAGATCACCCATCCTCAGAGATGACTGTCTCAGAATACTCTGGGCTGCTTTCTGAAACCTGATCAAAGTGGGATGAGAAGGAAAAAGCAGAAGTCCCAGGTCTTGTATTCTGGGATCTTGGCTCCCTCAAGTAGTAGCTCACAAGGAGATAGGGACTTAGCAGGACTAACAACTAAAAGTATCAGTCCAGGAGGGCAGCTTTTCACATTTGAAATAAAGAGGTCAGGTTTTTATTTAAATGTGCTCACCAAGTGTTTCTTTGGCACTTTTGCAAAAACAAGAGTTTAGTTCAAAGTTGGTCCTTGAGTTTATTTGGGGTCCAGATTAATATAATCACTTTTGTTTAGAATATGGTTAGGTTGCAGGGTAAGAGTCAGGATTGGGGAGCAGGTACTCCGTATTGCATTCTGAAGCCAGTCAGCTGGCAGCATTCAGTTGATAGGAAACTTGGAAGAGAAGAGTGGGTCACTGGAGGAACAAAGGGGATGATTCCCACTCAGGAGCCTTGAGTTCTGCTCTTAGCAGTGCCACTGGGTAACCCTGTGACACTGAGTCATTTTCTTATTTTTATAAGATTATTTGCTGTTATTTTATGTGTATGGGTGTTTTGTCTCCAAGTATGTCCATTTACCANGTGTGTAGAGGCCAGGAGAAAGCACTGGATTCCCTGAAACTGGAGTTACTGACAGTTGTGAGTCACCATGTGGGTGCTGGGAATTGAACCCCAGACCTCTGGAAGAATAGCCAGTGCTCTTAACCACTGAGCCACCTCTCTATCCCTTGAGTTTTTTTTTTTTCTTAACCTCTTGTTCTGTCATCTCAGCTGTCAAATGAAAGTAAATTAGTTGGACACCTCTGCCTGCAGATGAGGAGATTCACAGTGGACTAGAATGAGCTTGTTGTTAGGAATCAAGGCAGTACTAAGCCCTTGTGGTTTTCCTCTCCCTTGCTGAGCCCACTCAGGCTCTCCTTATGTCTCCTCTTAACCATCAGTTCTTTTGTAAGGCTACACCGAGTCGAGCCACAAACCTCCTAACAGCCCTCCTTTCAATGGCCACTTCCTTCAGTGAAGGACATATGACTAGCAAACAACACAAGACATAGAGTAGCATGCCAGTCATCAACTGTCAGAGCTACTAGTAGGCTGCTTATTATTTACAGTTAGCACACATAGCACCCAGTACCTTTTCTGCATTGTTTTGTTTAATGACCACAACAGTCTCCTTTGTTCCCTCTGCTTGAAGATACTCATTGCTCCCCATTTCTTCTCTTGACTGAATTGTGAACTTTCAGATCTCAGTTCAAACATCTCCTCTTCAAGAAGCCTTCCCCTGAGCACCCTGAGATCAGACACACAGGACATACATCACATGATTCCCCAGGATTTTTTCTTCCTTATTGAACTTTTTTACTCAGGCTCTGTGTGTGTGTGTGTGTGTGTGTGTGTTCAAGCGCACATTATATACACACACACACACAATATATGTGTGTGTGTGTATATATATATGTATATATATATATAAAACTATATATTATATAGTTATTTCTTTTCCTGCAGAAGCTTCATTAAAGGCTTTGTGTAAATTCTCTATCCACCACATGGGCATTAAAATACAGGAAGGACCTCAACCATAAAAGCAAAGGTTCACGACCACTCATGCTCCCTGTCCATGCACCTTAGCTTACATTTACAGCTGCTGCTTTGTTGTTGTCGTTTTTTTGTTTTGTTTTGTTTTGTTTTTTCGAGACAGTTTCTCTGTGTAGCCCTGGCTGGAACTCGCTCTGTAGGCAGCCCAGAAATGGTTTAAACTTTTTGGATTTAAATTTGGCTTAATATAACACTTCAGAATTTAGAATTAGATAACTTCAGTATTAGTTCAGTCTATTATGTTAGTAGAACCTTGCATTTCTGTATATAACTGCACAGTATTTCTTGTGCACACTGACACTGAGATCAAGGTTCAAAGGAAGAAGGAAACAGTGATCATATGTATATACATGCACACACATTGTGGACCTCAAAAGATGGGGCGATTATTTTGCCACCTTTTAATTCTTTTTTCCTTGTGGAACTTACCCCATTCTACTTAAACAATAAGTCCTTATTTTCTTAAAGACATTAGCAATTTTATTTATATGAAAGTTAGAGGTGGTAGATATAAAAGCATTTTAATATAAGTACCAGCTCAATAAATAATTAGCAAATTTAAATATAAATCTTGCCTGGTCAGAATCTCCTTAAAGTGTTAGTAGAGCCAGGCCTGGTGGTGAACACCTTTAATACCAGCAAATGGGAGACAGAAAACAGAAGCAGATTTCTCTAAATTCAAGGCTGGGGGTCTACATAATTGAGTTCCAGGCCAGCTAGCATTACATAGTGAGAGAGCCTGTCTGTGAGTTAGCACTTCCTGTTGTAGTCCTACTAAGTGAGTTTATCAGCCACAGCATAATTCAAAACACATGATTCATAACTACACTGATAGATTACAACTGTTAAATGCTGAAAGAAAGCATCCCCAGAGCTTCCCCCACAGAAACACCACAGAGCCTGCCAGCTATTGCTGGTTGGTATGGCGTGATTGTAATGGTAAAGTCTGATGGTCATGTCATTGTAATGCAGTGAGCATTGTCATCAATTAGGAAATAGGTTGAGTTACTTGTCTGACAATACACTGGTATATTTTAGGCTGCAGATATGTGCATTGCCAGAAGGACTTGAGTCCTGTTCTAAGAGCTGATACCTTTTTTTTTTTTTTAAATCCCTGAGTATAAAAGGTTCCTGATTTAGGCTGGAGAGATGGCTCTGCAGTTCAGAACACTTGCTGCTCTTGCAGAGGACCCAGATTTGATTCTCAGCACCTACATAGTGGCTCACAACTGTCTGTAACTCTAGTTCCAGGGGATCCAGTATCCTCTTCTGGCCTCTGTGGGTACCAGGCACACAGATGGTTCACACACATATATGCAGGCAAAACATTCCTACACATTTTTCTTTAAAGGTTGCTAGTTTGCATGGTTTTATAAGGTTTGTTGGGTCAAGAAAGTAAGGAATCATCATTTTCATTTCATTTCAGGCCAGTTACAGCCTTTGAACTTTTTAACATGTCTGTGTACAAGCAGCATTTCTGCCTGTTTTTCCAAAGATACCATCTCATCCTGTTGATGTTTGGCCCTATCCTCAGTGTGGTAATAGCACACTTCCCTTTTTGCAGGTGGAAGATGAGCTCAGTTCTCCAGTAGTGGTGTTCAGATTTTTCCAGGAATTACCAGGCTCAGGTAGGTGATTTAAAAAAAAAAAAACAAAGTTTGTATCTGTATTTAAGGCTTCAAATTTAATATTATATGAAATCAAATAAGTTTAATATTATATGAAATCAAATAGGAAGTCCATATGTTTTTATTGCTAAAATCTTCAGTCATTTTAGAAAAGTATAGCAGTTTCCACAAGCATGCTAGCGTTAACTGCTTATGATAAACCAAGGAATCCTAAATACCGTCACATAGCCTGTGCTGAGCCAGCTAGAGTACACAGTGCTTAGCAGACTAGTTGTCAACTTAAAATTTGCTTTGTTTGTTCTCAGAATTCCTTTAAGGAGAGTGACTTTTTGTTTGTTTGTTTGTTTGTCCTTTTGGGGGTTTTCTGTTTTTTGGTTTTTTTTGAGACAGAATTTCTCTGTGTAGCCCTGGCTGTCCTGGAACTTGCTCTGTAGACCAAGCTGTCCTCAGACTCACAGAGATCCGCCTGCCTCTGCCTCCAGAGGGCTGGGATTAAAGGTGGGACCAGCTGTCGAGTGACTTTTTTAAAAATGGAAATAAAGAATTGTATTTCTGCGGATATTTTTAGGAGTTACATAATGAGGAAAAAGTGTGGGACATTAAACTTCCTATTCTCCTGTTAGATTCTTAGCCTCTTCTTCTCAAGTGTCTTGATTAACGAGACTAGATCTAAGACGCAGCCAGCGCCTGTCTCTGTCTCCCTTNCTTCCTCTCACTCGCTTTCTCCCATCCCCAAGCACACCCCACCCTTCTCCTTCTGGCTGGCCTGGAACTTGCTATATAAACTATAAGTTTAGCCTCAGATTCACAGTGATCCACCTGCCTATGCCTCCTGAGTGCTAGAATTAAGATTTTCTTTTAACTTGGTGAAGTAGTACACCCCTATAATCCCAGCACTGAAGAGACAGAGGCAGAGGATTTCTAAGTTTAAGATCAAGTTCTAGAACAGCCAGGGCTACACAGAGAATCCCTGTTTAAAAAAAGAAAATTCTGTTTTTAAAGAGTGATTATACTGAGGATATAGCAATTCCTAGCATACATAAGGCACTAGGCACTAGTATCCCCGATACTGCAAGGGGAAAAAAGTGACCAGCATGCCACCAGCCTAGAGCAAGGCACATTAGTTTTCATCTAGACAACCACAGCACCTACTCATCACTGACATTCCCACATTTGTACACAGTCCCTTTCAGGCAACTCTTCATTGCAGTGAGTGAGCTTTAGCCACTGCCCTGCTCATAGCCATCAGTATCTTGCTTTTTCAGCTGAGTCAAGTCCAGGGCTTTACACCATGCTCCAAGGCCCTCTTGCCAGCTCTTCTTTCTCCTTTCTGATCCCTCCTTCCTCCTTCTTGTTCCTAGGACACCCTGCTCTTGCCTTGCATGTGGCTCTGGCACTGTTGTTCTTTCTGCTTCAAATACATTTCCCTTCATTCCTTTTCTTTTCTTCTTGTTTGAGACAGGATCTCACTCTGTAAACCAAGCTGACTTTAAACTTGTAGCAGTCCTCCTGCTTCAGCCTCCTTCTGCTTACTCATTACTGTCTCCACTAAATGCCCACCTTCCTGTCTTCATAGGCTCCATCACCCTCTGTCAGAGCCCCACCTTTTTTCAATGCCTTTGGCTTGATGCATAGTGATTTTGTTGTTGTTGTTCTCTTTATTGTCTTTTACATTTCTTTAGCTTCCTTTTGAAATTCCTTGAAAGCAAACTTTTGGTCTTTTGGGACAGGGTTTCTCTGTATAACAGCTCTGGCTGTCCTAAAATTCACTCTGTAGACCAGGCTGGCCTTGAATTCACAGAGATCCACCTGCCTCTGCCTCCCAAGTGCTGGAATTAAAGGCATAGGCCACCACTGCCTTCTGGCCTTAGCTTTACCAAAGGCTGAGATTATAGATGTGTACCACCAGGCTGGTGTTGAAAGCAAATTTTTTTTTAAAAACGAAAATTAAGAATCCTATTCTAAGCTGGGTGGTGGTAGTGCAAGTCTTTAGACCCAGCACTCAGAAGCAGAACTCACTCTGTGAGTTCAAGGCCAGCCTGGTTTACAGAGCAAATTCCAGGACATTCAGGGTTGTACAGTGAAACCCTGTCTTAAGAAACCAGAGAGGCAGGGAGGGGGAGAATCCTATTCTAAAAATCCATTTAGAAGTTACTTAGTTCATCAGAAAAGTATAGGACATTAACCTCTCAGACATTTTGATTTCATTAATATATGATGTGGTTCTCTAAGGATTCACATTGATATCTACATGAAATGGGATTGAGTTGTAATGTTTATTGTGGCCTTGTTTCTGGGAATGAATCCCTTCTGTGTTTGGCCTCAGATCCAGCGTTTAAAGCTGTCCCTGTATCCAACGTAGCACCCGCAGCTGTTGGCTGGGAGAGACACTCCTGTGATGCACTGAACCGCTGGGTAAAGATGGCTCCTGTCTACTCTTTTTTCTTTACATCTGGAGCAGTGTCACCAGGCCTCACACCTGCTGTGTAACATGTTCGTGTGTGGTTAGTCATAGCCACAGGAAGGAGCGTCATACACAGAGACACCAGACTTGTTCTGTTTTGAATCAGATAAGCACCTCCTACACTGTCACTTCTGGCAAGCCCCTCACTTTCCTTCTGTGACCATTTCCTGATTGCTGTGTAAGGCTAAAACAGCATGTAAAGCCTGGACTTCAGTACCTCTGCTTTGGGCAACAAGAGTGTGCCTAAAGCTGGTCGTGGTGGCACACATCTTTAATCCCAGTATTCGGGAGGCAGAGGCAGGTGGATGTCTGAGTTTGAGGCCAGCCTAGTCTACATAGTAAGTTCCAGGGACAGCCAGAGCTACATAGTGAGACCTAGTCTCAAAGAAATAAGAGAGACAAAGTGCATCAGAAGGCACAGGTGTCCCCGAGCACCTATGGCAGCCAGGCAAAGTGGGCCAGCATTCTGTTCTAGTAGCTTTTTGAACGCTTACATGTAGTACCCCTAGATTTTAGACTTCAAGTGTTCTCAATAGGGTAAAGATGTTGTCTTAGTTAGGTTTTAATTGCTGTGAGGAGACACCATGACCATGGCAACTCTTATAAAGGAAAACATTTAATTGTGGTGGCCACTTACAGTTTCAGAGGTTTAGTCCATTATCATCATGGTAGGGAGCATCGCAGCTGGGAGGATTGTGGCGTGCAGGCAGACATGGTGCTGGAATAGTAGCTGAGAGTTCTACATCTTGCAGGCGATAGGAAGTGATCTGAGACACTGGGTGGTATCTTGAGCATATGTGAGACCACAAAGCCTGCCTCCACTGTGACATACTTCCTCCAGCGAGACCACACTTATTCTAGCAAGGCCACACTTCCTAATAGTGCTACTCCCTTTGGAGGCCAGTTCCTTTGAGACCACCACAGATGTTCACAGCAGTATCATTTCCTGGGCTCTGGTAAATATATAATACATCCTTGCAGTGCAATTCAAAGAAGCTATTATAAACCTGTAGGCAAATGTTTAAAACAGATGGAAAATGATCAGCACAGATTAGATGGAAAAATGCAGGTTATGGGGGCTGGGTAAGTGGCTCTGTGGTAAAGTGCTTACAGTGCAAGCATGAATACCCAAGTTCAAATTTCCAGCATTCATGTAAAATAATTAGCCAGGCACAGCAGCATGTCTACAGTCCAGCACTAGAGAGGCAAAGACAGGTGGTTCAGGTGTTTACTGGCCAGACAGCATAAACAAATTGGTACACTACAGTTTCAGTGAGGAAAGGCCCTGTTTCAAAAATAAGGCAGAAAATGACTGAGGAAGAGCCCAGCATTGATCTCTGGCCTCCACATACCCATGCTCACACACAAATATGTGCCTGCACACACACAGAGTGGGTTCCTAAAGTGTATGGAATGCCCTGTTGTTACAAAAACAGAGAAAAGACCCTGGGAAATACACCAGATATCAATGGTCAATGTTAAGATAGAATTTGAGTCATTTTTATTTCATATTTTTGTTTTAACTGTATTGCATGTTTTTCTAAAGTGAATTTATATTTGGAATAACATAAAATGAACTGTTAATTGGAAAAGGTGGGGTGGAGGGGCAGAGTCCCCTGGGCAAGGTCTGTACCTAGCACTGGAAACAAGAAATTGCTGTGAAATATTTAAAGATGCCCTGAAGAATAAGGGAAACTAGCTGCAGGAGCCACTTTAGTCTGGGTGAGGTTATGAGGGTGGGTGTGAAAATATTTAGGTCCCCTGTTGCAGGAATGTTCTCTGTCCTTTTTCCCTGCAGCTAGGAGAACAACTGAAACAGTTGGTGCCTATGTGTGGCCTCACTGTCATGGACTTAGAGGTAGATGGCACATGTGTGAGGTTCAGCCCTTTGATGACAGCAGCAGGTAAGGCAATTGCAACTCTGCCCCTGTGTCTAGGGCAGAAAGAATTCCATCGTGCCTGCTGATGACCAGCAGTCAGATGACTGGGTCTCCCTTATGTCCTGCTCTCCTGTAGTTTGCAGCATCTCCCTTTGAAGGAGCTTTTCTTTGGGGCTAAATTTAGGTAAACATAACTTCTCAGTGATAGAGTGAGACATTTGGAGCCACTCAGTTCTGTGTGTTGACATCCTTTTGACTCTAGGTTTTCTATTTGGTTACTTCTCATGTCCAAGTGCACATCTGAGTAACCTGTGGAGCTTTGAACCCTTTCAGCACTTAGAGAGACTATGGCAGCACACACAAGACCTGCACAGGTTCAAGGCAGACAGGGTCTCACACTGAGAAGGGAAGAGGACATGGGGGGCGGGGGGATGACCTTGTCCCCTGTTTCCTGTCCCCTGCCCAACAAAGAAGCTGTCTGCAATTAGATACCTGCTGGTAAGGGAAAGTGCCCGGGAGTAGCTGGCCAACACAAAATGAACTCAGTGGTATTTTTATGGAATTTTTTGTTTCCTTCTGCNTTACAAAGAAGTGTTTTCCATTTAGATCGCTCACATCTTGTCACTTACATTGTCTCCCAGGACTGCGTTTGAAGCTCCTCTGCAAACTCTTAATTCATTACCGCTCACCTGCATACTATTCTGTAGTACACATCCTCTGTAGTCAACTTATTAACTCAGCTACTGGTGAACACCTCAGATGGGGCTCACACCTTATCTCCTGTCAGTGGCTAATATGTCCATAAATGTATCCCTACTAAACTTCTGCTGGATCTCTGGGNAACTTCAATGAGATTGTCTTTTGTATTTGATGTATCTTATTATTGCCAGTTTGCTGTAGATTATATGCAACAATGCAGACATCTCCTCTGCCACATCCCATCTCCAATACTTGGTAATATTCACCTTTTTAATCACTGCCATTCAAATATATAGAAGGTGCTATTTTGTTAATTTGCATCTCATCTCTTTATAGAGTACAATTTTCATATATTTGCTATTTATTTGGACTTCTTCTGTGAGTTACTTATTTGCCCTTATATTTTTTCTCTTGAGTTCCCCACATTTTAGTAATCTAGGAGTTTTACATTTTTATAATTTGGGCATTTTCCCTTATTGGCTTTAAATATAACAAATACCATTTCCTTTTTAATGGTTTTATTAGCATATGTTAATTATACATAATGGGCTTCATTATATTTTCACACATGTTTGTTAATATTACTTGTATTTCATTCCGTTTAAAAAATTCTTGGTTTTTGTGTAACTGAATCCATTCACCTTGTTTACTTTGAGCTGCTGCTTTAAGATTTTGTATAAGAGCCAGGCAGTGATGGCACATGCCTTTAATCCCAGCACTCAGGAGGCAGAGGCAGGTAGATCTCTGAGTTAGAGGCCACCGAGGGAGTTCCAGGAAAGGCTCCAAAGCTACACAGAGAAACCCTGTCTCAAAAAAAAAAAAGAAAAAAGAAAAAAAAAGAAATGTATAAGGCAAATTGTAGGGAAGGGGCACAGTTTCCATACCTTCTCCTGGCATGCCACCCTCCAAGATCCTCCATGTAGTAAACCCTCCAGAAGTTCTCCATTCACATTGGGGATGGGAATGGGAATCCCCAGTTGCCCTGGGGACTCTATTAGAGGAGGACCACTGTTTTAGACATTGCAGAAAGCAGTGCAGTTGAAGTCTGTGAAGTTAAACAGAAGATGGGGATATGCCCTCTCAGTCACTAATAAAACAACAGCTCTTTGTTCTGCTTTGTGGTAGGTGACTGTAGGTTCACAGTAATGCACTAAAAAGCTACTACTAGAAAAGACTCCGAATGTCTTCTCCACAAAGAAACAGTTAACTATTTGGAGAAATAGGCTTTTCTCAGATTGGATCATTATATATACGCATGTGTCAAAATAGCCCACAGTACCCTGTACATATGTAGAATTTTCATATGTCCCTTCTGTTTGGAGACAGGGTCTCACTTTGTACATTTGACAGGCCTGAAACACTCACTCACTGAGTAAACCATGTTGGCTTTGAACTCACAGAGATCTGCCTGCCTCTGCTTTCTAAGTGCTGGAATTAAAGGTGTGCACCCATATATATACCTGGCTATATTTCTTATTTTTAAATTTTGTATTTATTTGGTGTGTGTGTGTGTGCATGTGCATGCACATGCATACATGCACATGTGTGCACATATGCTGTGTGTGCTCCATATTACACATATGGAAATTAAAGGGCAGTTTTTGGATGTCAATTTCCTCTTACCATGTAAGTTCTAGGGACCAAACAGTTGTCATACATGTCAGCAAGTGCCTTTACTCATAGTACCATTTCACCAACCCTTATTTTATTTTAGGAACAGGGGCTTGCTGTGTAACCCAGGCTGACCTTAAACACTTGATCCTTCTGCCTCAGTCTGCTAAGTACTGGGATTGCAGGCATGAGCCACAACACCTTTTTTTTTGTTTTCCAAGACAGAGAGTCTCTGTGTAAGCCCTGGCTATCCTGGACTTGCTCTGTAGACCAGGCTGGCCTTAAACTCAGAGATCTACCTGCCTCTGCACCCCAAGTGCTGAATGGTTATGCTTTTTATAATATGACTTAAAACAATTTAAGAAAGTTTTTGGTGGTTTTTCATGAGATGTTCAACATTTTTGCAAAGATATTTTCTCAAGCTCATCAAAATAAGAAAATTTGCCCTGCAAAGAAAAGGCTATTTTGGAGCTTGCTGATGACCTCAACCCCAGTGCTGGAGGCTGGCAGAACCTGGGCAGCACCTGTGAGCCCAAAGGAGGAGGGATGGTAAACTGCCAAGACCCCTCACCTCTGAGTGACTCAGTGTATCTCATGTGGTCTGTATTGTCTCCCTGCCCTCTTCCTGATGTCCCAGATACAAACCCACCAAAACACCCCTTCCATTAATATTTGCATATACAACAAGAACCATCGTTTTGTTTTAGCCCATGACAGGATATGTGTAACGTGAGTCAGGCCTTCTGTGAGAAAATGGCTTCTAGGTAGAGAGCTCCACTGTGTATTAAATCTACAAAGCAGCTGTGTCCCCTGGAGCAGCAACCGTTAAATTATTATATATTTATTATTTATGTTTATTGTGTGGAAAGGGCACATGCACGTGGAAGTCAGAGGACTCATGGGACTTGATTCTCTCCTACTATCTGTGTGGGTCATGGGGATCAAGCTTAGGTTACCAGGCTTGGTGATAAGCACCTTGACCACTGACTGAGCCCTGTGTTAGTTTTTATGCGGAGGCGGTGCTGTGTTATCCATTAAGTAGTGCTGTTAGCATTCGAGAAAAGCCATGAGGTACAACGAAACCCACTATCAGAGTTTTATTAGGAGGAAAGAAGAACAGGACAGGATGTGATCAGGCCTGTTGGAAAGACACGTGTGGGGAGGGGTCTGTGACCTTTTTAAGGATTCCCCTGCACATGCACATATGGGCTTACGGAGCTACACCACACATGTGCATAGACTGTGTGATCACGCTTCGTGCAGATTATGGGGTCACACAGTGCACCGATTACGTAGGATGTAAGGCCCCTTGCTTGGCTACTAAACTGTGAGTGTGTGACATGTAGCTGGGGAAGTGGCCAGGAATTCCAACACCCTGTCAGCCTGATTTTTAAAAAATTTTTTATGTGTGTGGTGTATGTGTGTGCATGTGGAAGCCAGAGGTTGGCATCAGGTGCCTTTTATCTCTGTCCACTTTATATTTTTAGGACAGAGTCTCTTGCTTAAACCTGAAGCTCACTGAGCTGGCCAGTGAGCTCTAGGGATCCTCTAGTCTCCACTTCCCCAGTGCTGTGATTACAGGTGTGTACCATGAAGCCAGCTTTTTGTGTTATGGTCCATGAGGATCCAAACTCAGGTCCTCATGCTTGTACAAGGGAACTGTTGCCCCAGCCCCAAGTGTGTTAGGTTTTGTTACCTTATTTTTCTATAGTTACATGGAACAACTTAAAAAAAAATTTAGGTTGGGCATAGTAGCTTATCCCCATAATTCCAACACTTGGAAAGTTGTAGCAGGAGGACTGCCAGGAGTTAAAGGCCAGCCAGCCTCAACTACAGGATGAGTCCTTGTCTCCAAAAAAAAAAAAGAAGCTAGGTGGTTGTGGTACATGCCTTTAATCCCACCACTAAGGAGGCAGAGGCAGGCCGATCTCTGAGTTCAAGATCAGCCTAGTCTCGTCCACAGACTGAGTTCCAGGACAGTCAGGGCTACACAGAGAAATCCTGTCTCAAAAAAAATTTTTTTCAGCTAATACTGAGAGCTTTTGACCATTGACCTTGTTAGTAGTAAAAGAGTCTTCCCCTTACCCCACTGCCAAGTCCTTCTTTAAGCCTTTCTTGAACTTTCTGTGGGTATTTTCAGCGTTAGGAACTCGAGGAGAAGATGTGGATCAACTTGTTACCTGCATCCAAAGCAAACTGCCAGTCCTGATCTGTACACTGCAGCTACGAGAAGAGTTCAGACAGGAGGTAGAGGGGACAGCAGGCCTCCTGTATGTTGATGACCCCAACTGGCCTGGAATTGGGGTTGTCAGGTAATAATTTGGCTTGCTACATGATGTAAAGGACTACTTTGTCAAAGACTAGTGGGTCCTGATGCTTACATATCCAGGAATTAGAGTATATTTGCTAAGAACTCACTAAGATGTTCTGTGGTATATACAAAGGCCTAAAGTATGTAGACAGATAGTTTGGCCCACCATTGGGCTCAGTGAGTTAGGGTGACTGTGTGCCTTCTGCTTGTGCTAATTCACAAGTGCTCAAGGCAGACACATAGTGGACAAATGGTTACCCTAAGATATACAGAGCTTTACAAGGTAAGCCTGGTTCCCAGGGAGAGAGCTGTACTGGCCTCACAGTCTTCTGGGCCACCTTCCTTTCCTCTCATTTTCCCTTTTTCCTTGTAAATAAAAGACCCCCAGACTCTCGTTTTCCTGAACCACAAACTGAGGCTTACAATGTTATTAAAAGATGACGCCACATCTGTGTTCATCTCTGGGACTTTGTACTGCACCTACAGTCCTGTCTGAAGAGATGCTTAATCTTAGATGTGTTACTGTGCTCTGATGTTTTTAGGTATGAGCATGCTAATGATGAGAACAGCAGTTTGAAATCTGATCCAGAGGGGGAGGAAATACACACTGGACTTCTGAAAAAGTTAAATGAACTGGAATCTGACCTCATATTTAAAATGGGTAAGAACTACTTTTCTAAGTCACTGTGAACTTGAAGAAGACCATGTCGAATGGGCTTAAGGAAGATGCTTTTCATTGCCACAGAGCGGGGAGGAGCTCTGGTTTAGGACCAACTGGAGGTGAAGTATCTCTCACAGTAAGGTCTCCCTCCCTCTGCAGCTCTCCAGCCTTCCTTTCCTTTGTCAGAGGCATCTTCCTCTTCCTGGGAAGGAGGCCCGGGAATCTCGTAGTCAGGACAGACCTGGTCTGGGCTTCCCACTGTTCTGAAGACTTGAGAGCCAGCCTTGCCTGTTTCTTCCCCTAGGCCCTGAGTACAAAAGCATGAAGAGCTGCATTTACATTGGCATGGCAAGTGATGATGTGGATGTTTCTGAACTAGTGGAGACCATTGCAGTCACAGCCCGGGAAATTGAGGAAAACTCAAGGGTCTGTAAAATGAATCAGTGTTTCATGTCTTTTCTTACTTTTGCAATACGACACTGGGGAATGTCTGTTCATTTCATTCTTTCCCAAATGTTGCTTTCCTGAGAGCTAGGTCTTATGCCAGGCATGAGGAATGCTAAGTGGCCTGGACACAGTTGCTGCCCCCAGTGACCTCACCAGGCAGTGTGGGGGAAGAGCCATGAACACAAAGCAGTGCAGCAAATGCTGTGCTTAGGGCAGCTGAGCTTTTGGGGGCTTGCTCACATCTGCAGTACACTGAGGTGAGACTTCCTAAAAGGAACTGGGGCCTACGGACAAACAACACAGGTGTTCCTGAGAAGGGCCATGCCACCAGAAACAGACCTTTCTCTGTTGGTCAGGTAGCATGGAAGACCAGGCTACAAGGCTAGAAGTCAGACTCCAATCCATCCTTGCCTGAGAGCAGACAGAGACACATGTGCTACAATTCACTTTGGGACAGGGAGGGGATGAAGAGGTTTTTTTTTTAAAAAAAAAAAAAGCCAAGGAGCTGGCTGTCTTCACTGTTGGTTAGACTTTGGGTTTTTTTCCTAGTCTTGGCTATTAATTCTGACTTTCTCTCAACATTAAACAGTGCTTGCTTTTCACTGATATAACATTCGGAATGGAACTAGTTATTTCTCCTCTTTGGCAAATGAGGCCAGGCAACAAGTTATATCTTCTTGGGCCTGTATGAGCTTCCATCTTCTGTTTAATTTTTTAACTTTTGCTCAGGTATTTCAGTGCAGAATTCCATGTACTGACATACTTGTGGGAAAATGTCACCAATGCTGTTGATTGTGTAAGTAGTTCCAGGCCCTGGGCAAGAAGCTTAGACAAACAGTATCTTCCTTGGTTTTGCAGCTTCTAGAGAACATGACAGAGGTTGTTCGGAAGGGAATTCAGGAGGCTCAGGTTCAACTGCAGAAGGCAAATGAGGAGCGACTTCTGGAAGAGGTAGGTGACTGTTGGAGTCTACCAGGCTGGCATCCCAGCAGAGCAGGCTCAGCAGGTCCTCCTGAACAAGGGTTATGTTTTGCAGGGAGTGTTGCGGCAGATCCCTGTAGTAGGGTCCGTGCTGAATTGGTTTTCTCCAGTCCAAGCTTCACAAAAGGGAAGAAGTTTTAACTTAACAGCAGGTAAGACTTCCAACTAGTCTATGCCTAGATCTGTTATTTCAAAGTTTTGACCAGATGCCTTTACCTCCTAGAACCTGTCATGCTTTTATACCTCCCCGATTCTCTGCCAGGAATCTGAAGTGAGGCAGTCTGCCCCTACTGCCATGTCATCTCCCCCAGTCCCTGCTGAAGCAGTGAGAAAGCAAGCAGCCACTGCAGCATGCACATTGATTGCTCTTCCAACTGGCCCACATCTGGGGACAGTGCAGCGTGGACACTGGCATAAGGACTATTATTTCCTACAGTCCTCCTGAGTATTTTGTGCAGGACAGGGCTCCTTCTGAAAGGGGAACCTAAAGATTGTAGCACACAGTATTTATTTTAAACCAGTGACTGGCAGTGTTGGCAACTTGCTGGGACATGCTAACAGCTGTGACTCCTTTCCTGTCCTACCAAAGGAATATTCCCAAAACTTNATGTTCTTCCTTTGTTCCTTCTCCAGAAAATAATAGCTAGATTCTCATGATAGCAAAAGATATCATTAGGTTTCCTGGTATGATGGCAGAGGATATAATCCTAGCATCTAGGAGGATGAAGCTGGAGGATCAGGGTTTCAAGAGACTTTGTCTCAAAACACCACAGACAAGGAACGTTTTATCTGTCGGGCCTCAGCCTTTACCAGGAGCATCTGCTCTTTGCTAAAGTGCAGCTGGGTATGGGTCCCGGCACATTGCTCACAGTGATGGAGTGTTCCTAGGAGCTGAGGAGGTTGGAGAGAGATGTGAGCAACTGCAGGGTGGGTTTGCTCCAGTTCAGTCAGTGGGAAGCTGAGTGGCTGATAGAGCTGGTTAAGACACAAAGCCAACTGAAGGCAAGTGCCATGTCAGGATAGCTGTGCCAGGAGCTCCTGCAACTTTCTTTTCCTGACAGGTTCTCTGGAGTCCACAGAATACACATATGTCTACAAAGTACAAGGTACAGGAGTGACACCGCCTCCCACACCCTCAGGCACTCGAAGCAAACAGAGACTTCCAGGTGAGTTAAACCTCTCCACAGTTCATCTTCATTAACAGAAGAAAACCACTTCTATTTGTTGTTCCTTATGTTCCTTTCTTTAATCCAAAATTCCATTCCCTTCGCTGAAACAACCATTCAGGCACCTGAGATTGAGCTCCAAAGAAATGCCTCCATGGCACTCCTAAGGTAAACATTGCTTTAACCAAGGTATTCTCTCCCGTTAGGGGCACCACAGAAGCACTGGCCTGGGGAGCATATTAGTTCTTTAGTTCCCACTTCACCTCTAAGATGCAAGCCAGAATTCCAGCATTCCTGCCAACTCAGTGACCATGCAGGACCACAGCACCTTTGTTACAGGATGTCCCCACCAGTCTCAGCATAGTTCATCTTGTCTCTCTAGGCCAGAAGCCTTTTAAAAGGTCCCTGAGAGGCTCGGATGCTGTGAGTGAGACCAGCTCAGTCAGCCACATTGAAGACCTCGAAAAGGTGGAACAGCTGTCCAGTGGGCTAGAGCACAGCANCCTAGAAGCCCATTGCCCTGAGCAGGCCCCCAGTGTTCCTGCCCCCACAGCCAGACAGACTGAGGCCCTGCAGAACAAGGCCCAGCATCCAGAAGATGACCACCCTCAGGTAGAGGGGCTGGAACGCTTAAGATAAAGCTCAGTAATACTGGGCTTGAACCTGCATTGACTCTTGTTTCAGGGAAGATGAAGTTTCATTGAAAATGTGAACTGTGCCACATGCTAATATGATAGAAATTTCTGTCGTTTGTGCTAAACTGGGAGTTTTGCACAGATACATGGTGGAAAACCAGGCTGTCTGGGGGTGGGGGGAAATTATTTTATGTGTAATTTGAACAACCACCAATTGACTGTTTTGGCCTGCCCACCCTAGGCGTACCCTTTCTTCTTGTACCATGAACGCTTAGAGAACATGTGGGTTTCAAGCACCTTCCACTTGAAACACTGTTCTCTCATCTCTCTGAACCTAAGCGTGATTAGGCTGCATACAGTGACTCTCTGGGTTCTCCTCCATGCTTCTGTCTTACTAGGTCTGTAGTTCAGTCAAGCTGTGGTAGATGCCTGCCTCACTGGTTGGCATCAGCAAATGGGTTTCAGTAGGACCTGAGTGAGAGTATCAAGAACCCTCTGCTGCCTTTCCTGAAGCCTGTGTACACATGAGCTGTGGCATTAGGACTGTCCCCTGCTACACCTTTTCTCCTTTATACATTCTTTGTAAACAAATTTAAGGACTCATCTGTTAATAGTAACTAACTATAAGATCTCTTCCTGACCATATTTAAGCATATTTTTAAATACTGGTAATGCTTTTAAGTTGGCACCCAGTGTGTCCTGTGCTTGTGTCTGTTCGGGACAGAAAGCCCTCTGGAGGCCACCATAAAGAGCCTAAAGTCGTCTGCTGTGCAGCACGGTAAAGGTTGAAGCAAGCAAGCCTTTGACCTGCTTTTCATGATGTGGCTGCAGCTTCTCTTATACTCACCCTGGGCCCAGTTCAGGAAAGAACCAGAGAAGTTGGCCTCTTCCAGGCTAACAAGCCAGAGCTAACTGCCTAATTCTCATCCATTTCTATTTCCCAAGCACTGCATCACCTGCAGTGCCCTAAGATGCCCCACCCCGTGCCTTTTTAGTCCCTAAAAGTCAAACAATGGAAGATGCTAAATTGGTGGGCCTGTGGACTGTAGTGTTGGAAGCCTTAGTTATACCACTTTAAGCCTATAATCACACTGATTTGATGTGATTTTTGACAGCTGCCACTTGTCAAAAGGCAATCTTTCCATTTTTTGGTGCAAATGATTAAATATAGTCTTCCCTGTTTATTTGATGTAGTGAAGTATAGCAGGTGACATGGGGAGGGGCAAATTATCACCTTGAACAGATTGATTTTTTTCAATGTTTTTATACATTTAGAATTGTTACCTGGTTTTGCTGCAACAGAATTTTACCTTGAGACACTATCTGATGTTGGCTTAAATAAAGGCTCTTGAAATTGCTACCTGTGAACTCAGTATAAATCTTTCCATCAGATAACATAACATAAACGTTCCTAAAAAATAACTCCCATAACCATAATTGGGCATCTTAGTAGCATCATATGTAAAAAATTTCTCTGGCTTTGTGGGGTTCACATTGAATTTGGCCTCCCAGGAGCTTGTCTCAAAATCATACTGAAGAAGATAATAAACTCAACTATTGGTAGTAAGCTCAAATAAGGTCAACTGTTTCTTTCCGAACCTTTCATCTCACCTAGAACAAATAGGAAATTTCTTTTCCTTTGTTTTTTTGGT
>LZPO01044402.1:339210-352893 GCA_001675575.1 Neotoma lepida
GTTTTTCTGTAGCCCTAGCTATCCTGGAACTCACTCTATAGACCAGGCTGGCCTTGAAGTCAGAGATCCACCTGCCTCTGCCTCCCAAGTCCTGGGATGAAAGGTGTGTGTGACCTTGGCCACTGATAGGAAATGGCTAAGAGTAACTTTTGAATAGGGAGTTTTTCCTGACCAACCTGTCTCTGAAGTCTCTGCCTACTCACCAGCAAGGCCAGTAGTTTCTCCTCCATCCCTCATGACTCATGAAAAGTCTACTTTGTAGTGGAGCAAAAAAATCACCTAAACAAATGCCTTTGCCAAAATAAGATTTTATTTTGAAAGACAGTAAGCAAGGAAGAAGTAAAACTGTTCAAGTGTAGATTCCAAACCACCAATGGTCTCTATCAGGCCAAAGAGTTGTGTTCTTTGGTAACTTGGATGTTAGCTCCCTGGAGAGGAGATCTTTTCCCATAAGCCATCTTCATTTTTTTTGTAGAGAAGAGCTTTATTTCCAGGAAACAGTATATTTTCTGGAGATGGGAATTTTTTTAAAAACATCAAGGTAGATCTAATATGTTCAACAAAGTGGGGGGGCTCAGCCAGAGGAGAAGTAGAAAGGTTCTGAAAAGACAAGACAGTGGGCATGAGGGGGCCAGGTTGTACGCCTTCCCGGCTTAGATGACAATGTCAGAGTAGCTTTGGGCCACATACACATTCACCGGGCTAGTCTCAGTGTCAGTGCCTCTGTACATCTGTTGAGTTACACACAATCCCCCACTGCCATAAAAGTTAGAGTCTGCCAATGGCAATAGAATGTCAGTCTCACCCACTGAAGGAAAGCAGCTATTAGCTGGTCTAAACCTTTTTTNTTCTTACAGATGGGGAAACCAGGGTCCAGAGATTAAGATTTAGCCAACCTGTAAATTCTCACCTCTAGTATTTGCTTGTCATCTTGCTGCAACCAGAAATCCACATGTGGAAATGGCGTCCAGGAATACGGGCCTATTCGAAGTTGTTCTGTCTTTGCATCATAAATGCTAATCATCTAAAAGAACCATTTCCATGACAGGCTGTAAGGACACTGCCCTGCCACTGCTGTAGTCTAGTTCCAAGGCTGTTCCCTTAGCCGATAAACTGCGAACCTCCCGTAATAACAAAGCTGCCACCACCAAATGCCTTTCATGTGTTTGGTCTTGTGTATTGCTGTGTTTCCTTTTGATGGCAAGCCTATAAGAAGACAGCATGCTGCTCTTCTGAGGGGAAGCTGACAGAGAAGTCCCAGGTCACATACCAGTGAGCATCAGCAGTGCCTCAAAGGCAGGTCTGACTAAAGCCTGTACCCCTCATGGCTGCACAAATACCACACCTCACTCCTACCCCAAGTAGCTAGTCATCCTGCAATATAAACAGCTCACAATGCCTGATGCCCAGGTATGACAGCTCACACCTGCCATCCAACACTCAGGAGGCTGAAGTAGGAAGATCACCTTGAGTTCCAGGACAGCCTGGATCACAGTGAGACCTTGTCTCACAAAAAGCATAAAAGAAAGGTTTGGAGTTTTTTAGTTCCTTTTTTTTGTTTGTTTGTATCTGAGACAGGGTCTGGCTGTGGTAGACCCGGCTGGCCTCAAACTCTGAGATCTGCCTCAAACGCTGAGATCTGCCTGCCTTAAAAGTGTACAGCACCACGCCTTACCTGGTTTTATTTTTGAGAGGGTCTCACGTAGCCTGGGCTGGCCTTGAACTCAATACATAGCCAAGAATGCTTGAAATTCTCATCTTCCTGCTGCACATCCCAATGTGGGGTCACAGGGATGTGTGCACCCCACAACTGGCTCTGTAGAAGCTGATTTGCCAATAGACCATTCCTTGAATTCCAAATTATGCCAGTGGTAATTTTCAGCTTTGAGAGGGTTACTCAGTCTGAAATATATTCTATTAACTAAATAGCAAAAGGAATCCTAAAGTAAGTTCCAGGCCAGCCTAGGCTGCAATGTGACCCTCTGTCTCAAGAAAAGAAAAAAACCACCAAGCTCATCATGGTAGTTAATGGACATTGATGCAGGAGGCTTGCCACAAGTTCCAAGACACCTTAGGCTACATACATAGCAAGACCATATCAAACACAAAATTTTTTAAAAGACAAAATTAGGACTCCTGAAAATGGTAAAAGACTGGCAGAACAGATCTCTTAACTCCAGACATCTTCTTACTGAAATGTTAGTGTTGCACAAACAAGCAGATTTCTGGGCTTGCTGCAGTGTGGGGTGCTGGAACATATGTGAGGCCAGAGAGCCGTGCCCTGTGTCTTCAGTTGCTTTTGTGACCTGAGACAGAGTCTTCCACTAAAGTGAAGCTACAGTCTCAGCAAACCCTAAGAGTCAGCCCCTGTCTCCCCAGCACTGGGTTTGGAAGCATGTCCAGCATGCCCAGCATGCCCAGCTTCTCATGTCAGTGCTGTGGATCATGCTGACACAGCAAGCCATCTCCCCAGATCCTGCTTGGCATCTTTAAAAAGCTACATAAGCCCAGACTGACCTGTATCTCACAATGATACATCTGTCTCCCAAGTGCTTGGATTAAAAGTGTGTGCCAGGCTCACACTGGGCATTTTACACTTTACCTGTTCCTCAAATGGGATGAATAAGTCTTCTTTTAAATCAATGATTTAATTAATTAAAAAACATCGTAGAGACTGGGACACAGTTGTATTCTTGTGTAATCCCAGCCCTGGGAAATGTTCAGGCTAGGTTACATACCAAGGTCTTGTCTGAAAATAAAAAGGGCCTAGACTAGGAGTGCTCAGCAGCAGAAGGTTTTCCTAACAAATGCCTCTATTCCATCCTCGGTATTACCAAAAAAGGAAAAATACAAGTAACCTAAGGAAATTAAACTTTTAAGGGGGGGTGGAGAGGAGGCAGTTTAAGACAGAGTTTCTCTCTGTACCTTGGCTCTCCTGGAACTCTTTCAGGCAGAGAACTAGTATCTGGTACTTAGAACCTAAACTCACTCTTTAATTCCTCTAACCTATGAGGAAGTGGGCTAGTTCCAGGTAAGGAGCGGTAGCCACAACTTTCCTCCATTCTAAAAACTTGAGGCTCTTGGGGTTCCCTCTTTGCCCATCCCACAAAAATGGACTCCCACTTACTGGGCCTCCTGCTAAAGCTCTTGCGGCACGAAGCTGCTCCTCTGGACCACGATCTTGAAAGGAAGCTCTGTAAATCTCTGCAGTTTTAATGTTGACAGCTGCAAGGGACAGGGAATGACTCTAAATTGGCAAAGATCCAAAACAAGACTTCACATCTCCACCACTACACATAAGAACCAGAACCAGAAAAGAATGGAATCTGAAGAGAAAGACTGAGGTGCCTCTGTAGCAACAGGAGGAACAGCCCCAGAGGCACTCTGCCCTCAGGGCGTGTGCAGTCAAAGCTTTGCTGTCACCACAAACACTGGTGGAAGACTGGTGGACTTTCAGCGTATTTTAGAGCTATGCAAAGTGACATAATAAAATTATTAAGGAGTGCCTGTGTCCTCACCATCCATCTGGCTAAACATCATGGACACACATCAGAAGCCCTCTGCAATTTGCTAACCTCGGGACTGGAGAGAGGAGGGCCTTGGACTTCCTTTAGTTTGACAGTTCTGCACTTGGTTTTGTGGGATCTTCATTCCGAATCAAAATCTTACTTCATTCCCATAGTATACAGAGATCCAAATGCCTTTCCCATGAGCATTGGCTAGAGAAAAACATGCCAGACTACCCACCCATGTGACACTAAGCTGCAGGAGTGGGTGGGGTGGGTATAACCTATGTGGTACACTGACTGTTTTTCTCCACACATTATAGTTAGGACATTAACAACCTCACAGCTAGAGGTTAGTCAGGTCAAGCCCCTTGCCCAGGGTTTCACAGTAAATATATAGGAGCAAGGGTCCAAACCCAACAACAGTGGTACAGATGGAATGACTGCCCACTCAGACATTTAACCTGAGACCGTCTACTCCAACCCACAAGGAAACCATGTAGCCTTCTGATACAAACACTACTTACCAATGCCATAGATGACTGGAAAGTGGTTTTCATTTTCTTCCCGGTCATTTAATTCTAAGAAATGAAGGAGGGTAGAAGCACTAAACAGTTGTTCTTGTTTCATGTGAAGGAAAAACTCAATATAGAGCCCCAGGGGGGCCACTGCCCCTGCCTATGCCACACAAGGGCAGCTCGCTAGTGCTCTCCCCTCCCACGAGCAGAGAAGCCTCTGACATCAGGGCTTTTGGAAAAGCAGCATGAATAGCCATTAGTTGGGTAGGACCTGATGTTGAGAAGGCTACCCAGTGATAAGGAGTAGTGGGGACAAGTCATCCAGAGGTGACAGTCTCTGTGGAGTATCTTCTACAATTCCTGTCCTGATGGTAGCTCTTGTTAGGGTACAGACAAAAACCTTCCTGAACCCTTATACCCCTGTTTGGGTAAAAGCAGCAGAACTCACCTGTCACACATAATGTCACTAAGTGAATGTCNTCATCTTGTTTGTCAAATTCACCTACAATTAGAATTTCAAAATTGATGTCAAATAGTACCTAAGAATGAGTTAACAGGGCTATGTGAATATGATCAAAATACATTATATGTATATATGCATGAAAACGTGCTGTTAGGGCTGGGGCTATAGCTCAGCTGGTACTGGAATTGCCNAGCATGCTCTAGCATACTCAAGGCTGTGGGTTCAACCCCTAGCACTACAGAAACAGGCATGGTGGCACATTCAAGTTCAAAGCCAGTCAGTGCTACATGAGATCCTGTCTCAAAAAAAGGGTGGTGGTGGAGGGGGGAAGTTGAGGGTAGAGGTTAGGCCAGCAAGAAGACTCAATCTGTAGAGGTACTTGGAACCTGTGTTGTAAGACGAATTTCTAACCAGTCTTATTAATAAACACACAGAACAAGAAATAGGGGTGAAAATCTGACAGAGATCAGAGGAATTGGGAGCAAGCCACCAGCCAGCCTCACCTCACCAACGCTGCTGCTACTTCCAAAGAGCAAAGCGAAGAGAAAAGAGCGACTTCCTGTCTAACCCGTCTTTTTATGCCTGTCCATTCTGCTAACTCATTTCCTATCTTCACCAAGCTACATCACTTCCTGTCCGTCTGCACGGACCTCCAGAACTCTATGGCTGATGCTGGGATTAAAGGCGTGTGCCACCACCTCCTTCTGCTAGTTCCCAATGTGACCTTGGAGTCACAGAGAACCAAACGGATTAAGGGCATGTGCTAACTTGCATGACTATTGTTTTACTACTAGTGGCTGGCTGCCCCGTGTTTCCTCCAATCCTCAGATAAATTTTATTGGGGGACACAGATAAATTATCACCACACTGTGTTCAATCCCTGGGACCCACATGTGGAAGGAGAAAACCCACTCTCACAAGTTGTCCTGACTAACATACTCAAGCTATATGGTACACACGTGCCCTAAGTGCCTACATGCACTTCAATGAAAAATCAAAGGAAATCTGTTTTGTGTAATTAATATAGGCTAATAGGGAAAAGCCTCAGGGGGGCTGAGAGATGACTCAGTGGTTAAAAGCACTTACTCTGCTCTTGCAGAGGATGTGGGTTCAGGTCCCAGCACCCACATCAGGTAGAATCCTAAGAGGAGGCCAGCTCTTCTCAAGTCTATTAGGGCAAAGAGAATATTTCTTTGTGTGTATAGATGTTTTGCCTGCATTGTATGTGTGCCATGTGAATGGTTGTTACAGGATCCCCTGGAACTGGTGTTACAGAAGAGCTGTGAGGCACCATGTAGGTACTGGGAATTGAACCTGGGTCCTCTGCAAAAGCAGCCAGTGCTCTTAACCACTGAGCCATCTCTCCAGCCACCAGAGCAAAAAATTTGTGAATGTTTTTGGACAAGGGAACAGAAGAGAGTAGGTTCTGAATGCCCATCACCCCACTGTAGGTTAACCTTTAGTTTCTGTGCATGGCTGAGCTCATAACAGAGACAACGATGCTCCAGTAACAACATACAATTTTATGCCTTGGTTGCTTTTGTTAGACATAGGTTTTCCCCATGCAGTTAACACTTCTTAGTAAAGTTTGTTTGCAACAGGGTCTTACTGTGTAGCCCAGGCTGCCCTGAACTCAGATCCACCTGCCCCAGCCTCCTGAAGTGCTGGGATTAAAGGCATGTTCTACCACAATGAACTTTCACAAGTGGTTTTGTTGTGCGTTTTTTGTTGGCCTCACTGTGTAGCTCAGGCTGGTTAGGAACAAGCAACCCTCTGCCTCAGTCTCCTCCCAAGTGTTGAGCTGCAAGCATGGACCTTCAGACCTGGNTCAGTAGGTAACAGCTTCTAGAAGCTTTGTAACTCTTCTCAGGACACTGGGTACTCCATGTTGTCAGAACTGCTGGATTGCTCTTCTTTGGGTCAGAAGCTCTATGCAAGGTTTTGTTTTTTTTTACATTTTCTTACTTATGTATGCACGTGCATGCATTGCCATGAAGCACATAGGGAGATCAGAGGCCAACTTACAAGAGTCATTATTTCTCCTTCCATCATGTGAGTCCTGAAGACTAAACTTGTTCAGACATGGTGGGAAGTGCCTTTACCCAGTGACCCATCTTGTCAGCCCCTCTGTTCGACCTTAGATGACTTTCTTAGAATGGATTCCAAGAAGGAGAATTACTCAGTCAAAAGATGTGAACCTTTAGAAGGCTTAAGCCACAGTGCCAGTGTCCTTGTGGGCAGGCTGCTCTAGTGCAGGTATGGCATTATCATATGCCTATTTCACAATTAATGCATATCACGTCTGGCTCTCCTGATTTAATATTAATAGAAAGGGCTAGCAGTGCCGTTGTCTTTTTCTGAAGATTACAAAGAACGGTCCTGTACGGCTATACAGCTCACCAACTACTGTTTTATCTCTGACACAGGTTTGTAATTCTTTCACTCAGCTGAGGTACAACAATCACGAGGCCACAGCCAGCCGGGGCTTCAACAGCATGGCCCTGTCAAAATGGGGAGCTCTTGTCCCCATCCCACCAGCACCTGAGAATTTAGCTCTGTGCTGCACTCTCTGTACAGTCTATATAGTTCCATCCACATGGCCTATGTCTTCAACCCCAGGCTTTGTTTTGTTTTGAGACAGATTTTCACTGTGTATCCCAAGCTGGTCTCAGACTCATGATCCTTCTGCCTCTGCCTCATCTGACTGCTAGAGAGCTTCTTAAAATTATTTATTTATTTATTTATTTATTTATTTATTTTTGTTTTTTGAGACAGGGTTTCTCTGTGTAGCCTTGGCTGTCCTGGAACTCACTCTGTAGACAAGCCTGGCCTCAAACTTGGAGATCCACCTGCCTTTGCCTCCCAAGTGTTGGGATTAAAGGCGTGCACCACCAACCACTGCCCGGCTCCTTTTTTTATTTTTAACCCAAATAAAACTAAGTACAATATTGGAGGAGGGGTGGCAAACTTACTAAGAAGCTGATGAGTAAGTTTCTGTGACAGCTGCCTATCATCACTGAAGCCTCCCACAAGGTGCACTTCCAGCCTGCCAAGAGAGGGACGTAATCAGAGTTAGGACAAGCCATGACTGTATGCTGGTTTCATAGATAGGTAGTTCCTGGCTCCCATGAACTTCCACAGCATGCTTGTAGAGCTTTTCCACAGCATATAACGAAAATACCTGTGGGCACAATGGGGTGCATGTGAGGTTGCCAAGGCCAGCAGCAAGGCTATGAGGACCTCACCCAAGGTTCTCAGTGCAGTGTCACCTGGCTACCCACATGGAACACTCTAGAACATCTCAGCACCTCCACCTAAAAGGATCTGGGCTTTAAGGCACAAATAAAGTTAACCAATAGTGTCCCTGAGATTCTAAGCATCTGTATGTGACAGTACTAGTTCCTTCAAAGGCTACCCAGAAAATAAGAGCCAAGTATAATAAATAACAACAGAGCAAGTGGGCCAGTTATGGGAGCAAGTGACAACCAGGCCTGGGTCACAGGCCAGAACTTAACAAGCTGTGTGGCTCTGGTACACAACCATGTGTCACAGGGTAAGGATGACATGCTGAGGCATAGCCAGTCTGGGCTGGTTCTTAGCATACACCCATGCTCAAACTGCTGACCCTGCCTCCTCCTTCAGTCTTTCCTACATATTTACTGACCTGCCTGCTTTAGAGTATGAGCACTGTGCCTACTCTGGACCCTAGAACAAGTGGCTGCTCACAAAAACATCTTCTGTCTGGGACATAACAAATTAATATCTGAGATTCAAAGATCCCAACTTTACACAAGTTCAGAATCAAACTCCATTTAAAATTCAGCACAGAAGCCTGACATGTTGTCTCGTCCCCTAACCTGAGCACTAGGGAGTCTGAGGCAAGACTACATAGTGAGGCCCTGTCCAACAAAAAGTCCAGTACTGACTTATCCCTCCATTACTCCATCCAAGTGTGGACACCACCCATGCTCAAGGTGTACAAGCACAGGGCATCCCCCACAGTGTCCACACAATAGCCGTGTGGAACCTACCTTCCACACTGAGCATGGTCAGAAAAGGACTTTATGGAGCTCATTATCAAGGGGACTTCAGCTCTGGTATCAGTTCCGTCACAATGTGTGAGGCAGGTTGCCCCATTACCTGGAGAACAAGGGTAAAGTAAGTTAGTCCTTATATTCCAGGAAGCAAGCCATGTAGACCACCTCATCTTTAGACACCCTGTAAGAAAACTGAAAGGGTCCATGCTGCACAGCCAACCCATCTGACCAGGGCACCAGGGAGACACCATGCAGACAAGAAAGACATGGCTTCAAATTCTACACCAGGAAACTCAAACAGAAAATCAGTGGTCCCACATGGTTGGAATAGCTTAACGAATGGTTTCCTTCATCTCTGTCATCATACCTGTATGCCTCAGGACCACAATGTGACAGGTAGTGGCATCATCAGAACCCAGAATGGAGATGGAGCCTGTTTAAAAAGAAAATAACATAAAATAGCCAGTAGGCTTTGGGATAAGGCCCAACACACTGCTTCCTAACCTACCATCCTTTGGGGAGGTCACTGCAAGCTCTCTTTGCTGAACATACAGAAGGCCCTGGGGTCCCACTTGTTGAACAGACTGACCTCTGAGAAGTCTGGCTCTTTCCTGTTTAATTGAAACAGAATAAAATAGTTGTGTGAATTAGTGAGGCTTGAACTGGAGAGGTGTGTGGTGATATTTTATTTGTGCTCTAACAAATAAAGCTTGCCTGGGGATCAGAGGACAAAGCCAGCCACTATATTAAACATAGAGGTCAGGCAGTGGTAGCACACGCCTTTAATGCTAGCATTCGGGAGGCAGATTCAGCTGGATCTCCGTAAGTTCAAGGCCACATTGAGAGCAGAGCCAGGTTTGGTAGCACACGCCTTTAATCCCAGCACTAGTTAACCATAGAGGTCTGGAGGTCTGTACAGACAGACAGGAAGTGATAGAGCTGGGCTGGGAGGAGAGAGGAAGTGAGAGACGGCAGGGACAGAAAGGTATATAAGGCATGAGTATACAGGAAGTCACTCTCTTGGGCTGAGGATTTCCTAGTGGTAAGAACGTGGCTGCTGGCTTGTTCTATTCCTCTGATCTTTCAGCTTTCACCTCAATATCTGGCTCCGGGTTTTTTATTAATAAGACCATTTAACAATTTTTGTGTTACAGAGGTGGAAGAGCCAATGTGTACTCAGAAGTGGGAAGCAGGCTAGCATGTCTGAACTGTGCTATACTGGCTACTGAAGGCTGATGGAAAAAGGTAGCAGGAACATTTCTCTCTGACTGGGAGGAGCTACATATTACACAAGATGTCAGTACCTGGGAAAAAGATGCCCAATCGTTTATCATAGTTCTTCAAGAGTCTGAGACTTGACCTTATTTTGAGACAAAGTAGTTCAGGCTGTCCTTAAACTATCCACCCTACCTCATGCACCCTACACCATGCAATTACAGGTGTGCATTAGAGGGAGGCTGTCTCAAAGGCAAAGCTGGCTGGGCATGGAAGGAAACACTTGTAATGCTTACATGCCTACAATCCCAGCTTTGGCACACAGACTTGTGTGGGGGGAGCTGACACACTACTAAAATGAATTCCACCTTCCTTCCAATTTGCAACAAATTCCCCAGTAAGCAAGCATAGCCATGTGTCAATGTCCCTACACCTGCTTTGGTCTTATATCAACTTCTTACCATTTCTCATACCTGGCTAATGTAAGTTTGTATCTAATTACTTAATAAAATCCAAGAAACCTGATAAACTTAATGATCAACCTAACTAATTAAGCACTATCTTCTAATGAATTCCCACTGTCTGGATGCTAGGAGATAATTAAAACAGGACATGTCCCTCAATTTAAGAACTGAACTAGGAGGTTTAGGGGTTCACAATTCAATCTCCAGCAAGATAGGGGTGGGGCACAGGGAAAGAAAAAGATAACAAATCAAACTGTTGTAAACCTTGTAAATTCAGACTGGCGAGGCAGCTTGTTTTGCTGTGTAACCTAGAATAAATCAAGAACACTTCTAATCTCACATTTCATCACACCCCAGTCATGTGACACACCAGACACTTGCCCCCTCTTTACAATTCCTTTACTTACCTTCTTTGGGGAGGAATTAAGGCAGATTTTTACCATGTTCCCAATTGGCTCACCACTAATGAGCAAAGTGGTGTGAGAACAAGTTACCATTTCAAAACTAACACAAGAAACGAAAGCAAAGAGAACCAGAAATGCCACCCCACAGGACAGTGGCTAGCCTGCTCTCCTCTCACTTGGTAAAAGCTATTCCTTATCTGCCTCACTTCATCACATTTTGTGTGCATGAGAGTAACAGAGATGCAGATGTCATGTAGTACACGAGTGTGAGGTGTGCATGAATGAGAAGTATGCATGTGTGAGGTGCACGCGTGCACACCTGGAAGCCAGAGGTCAATGTCATATGCATTCTTGTTACTCTGTACTTTGCTTTTAATTTCATTTTTTTCATGTGTGTGTGCGCACATGCTTGTATGAACAAACATGCATGTGTGTGGTGCCACATACATGGCATGCATGTGGAGGCCAGAGGGCAACCCTTAGGAGTTAGTTTTCTCCTCCACCATGTATGTTCCAGAAACTGAACTCAGGTCATCAAGCTTGGCACCAAGCACCTTTACCATATGAGCCATCTCGATGGCCCTCCTTGAGACAGGATCTCTCTCACTGAACCTGGAGCTCACTATTTTGGCTAGACTGGCTGGCCATCCAGCACCTGGGATCCACAGTGCTCCCCTCTCAGTGTTGGGATTACGTAAGCACCCTAAAGCCTTTTATGTGGCACATTGCCCAGGTCCTTGTGCCTCCCCAGCAGGCGTGTCATCCACTGTGCCAAGCTCCCCATCCCACACTTCCTAAAGTAATAGTGGCCCAGTAGTTGCAATGTCTTCCATTTCCCAGTATTTAATTCATGTGCACTCAGTCCCTTAGTTTACTTTCCCAAGACCTAGTGAACAGCATTGCTTTCTTTGCTGAAAGTCAGCAAACTTTTCTCTCAGAATGAGGAGATGACAAACCTAAAGGTCTCTGCCACTATGTAGTGAAAACAGCCAGAGGTGCACATAGATATGGCTGCATTCCAATAAAATGTGATAGGTGACATGCAAGTTTGAATTCATGTAATTTACTGTTATAAAATATTATTATTCCTTTTACTTTTTCTAACCACCTAAAGACAGGGGCTAGGGGTATCTCAGAAGCAGGCACTTGTCTAGCATGTGTAAAGCCCTGGGCTCTGTCCCTGCATAGGGTCAGGGAGAAAAGGAAAATACTTATCTGCAACTTTGGGGACCAGCCCACACCCCTTGCTCTTCTCCTCCAGTTCACCTTTCTCTTCCAGGGGCACATGAGTGAGAAAGTACCTGCTGCACTGTGAAGCATGGGGTGTGTACCAAATCACTAGCAGGAAGTCTGGGTGTGACTCAGCAACAAGAGTGTGGAGTGGGACATCCTGGGTTCCACCCCCATACAGCACAGAACAATCTAAACAGCAGACACTAAGGAGCAGTGCACTGGGCCACTCAAGATTACTGACTCCAGTAATCTTGTTTCTCACTATTGTCTACCACGGAACATTCTGTGTAGCCCAAGACTGCTTCAAGTCCCCCAGTGTCCTGCCTCATCTCCTGACTGCTAGCACCTACAGGGGTGCCCCATGTTGCAAGTGGCTGCTCTACTGAATTACACAACATCCAAAGTGAGGGAAAGAAAGCAGGGTTCCAGTCTTGACTTCTCTCTAAGCATGGGACCTGGTACAGTCACACTGTCTTAGTCACTGTTCTATTGCTGTGAAGAGACACCATGCAATGCAACTCTTATTTTTCTTTAAAAAAAAATAACATTCAATTGAGGCCTTGCTTACAATTTTAGAGGGTTAGTCCATGGAAGGAAGCAGACAGGCATGGTGCTGGAACAGCAGCTGAGAGCTTTACATCCTGATCAGTCAGAAAGAGAGAGAGAGAGAAAAAAAAAAAAAAACACTGGGTCTGGCCCAGGCTTTTAAAACCTCAAACCTCACCTCCTCCAATAAAAACACATCTAATCCTTCCCAAATAGTTCTACTAACTAGAGGCCAAGCATCAAACATATGAACCTATGGGGGCCATTCTCACTCAAACCACCACACTGTGTGTCTGATCCTCACAGCCCTCAATCAAGAAAATAAGAGCAAAGGTATTCATCTTGTCAGGCACAGTGTGGGGCCAGTTCCACTGTACCTAGTCAGTAGGTGCCTGAAACCAGACCGAATTAAACTGAGACATGCTGGTGAGTAACCATGGGGAAGGAGGTCAACAGTAACAGTATGGGATTGCCCTAGTAACAGCTATAATGGCAGGTATTTCACACTTAGCCAGCATAGTGGCACATGCCTGTGATCCCAGCCTGGAAGTCTGCAAAGATCATGAATTGGTGATCAGCCTGAGCTACAGTGAGATTTTCTTTCAAAATAGAAAGGGGGGCGGGGGGGCTGTTCTGGAATTTTCCATTTAAAATGTTCAGACTGTGGTTGCCCAAGGAAGTGTAACTGCAGAAAAAGTGGGGGTGGGGGAAGATACTAAACAGGCTTATTTATTACTTAATGGTGCTGCGCACTCAAAATACTGACATGTGAAATACAGGAAGCTAGGCATGGTGGTGCAGGCCTTTAATCCCAGCACTGGGGAGGCAGAGGTAGGCAGGTCTCTGTGTTCAAGGCCTGGTCTACAGAGTGAGTTCCAGGACAGCCAGGGCTACACAAAGAAAAACTCTGTCTTGAACCCCACCACCACCAAAAGACACACACACAGGAAACAGGCCAGGCATGGTAGTTTACACCAGCAATCCTAGCACCTTACAAGGCTGAGGCATTAGTTAGTGTATGGAAGGCCAGTGAAACTGTATCAAAATAAAATCAAATGAGACAGCCAGGCTGTGGTGGTGCACAGTTTAATCCCAGGCAGGCAAATCTCTTTGAGTTCGAGGCCAGCCTGGTCTACAAAGTTGAGGTCCAGGACAGCCAGGGCTACACAGAGAAACCCTGTATCAAAAAAACCAAGGGAAAAAAAAAGCCCAATATATAATATGCTATCATTCAAAAAGTGTATCATGATGGGCACATTGGATAACACCTCTAATCACAGTACTGCTGAAGCAGGAA
>LZPO01044402.1:352984-364850 GCA_001675575.1 Neotoma lepida
AGGAGACAAGATGCCACAGAGATGGTCAGTAGTTAAAATTGTTTGCTGAGAAATCTACCAGAGGTTAGCTGCCAACACTAGCCAGGATTCCCACACATGCCTATAACCCCAGCTCTGAGGTGGGTGGAGACAAGAGAACCACTGACAACATATTCAGGGAGAGACTCTGCCTCAAATTGCACTGAATGGAGAAGAAGACACTTGATGACATTTTCTGGCCTCCCTGTGCACACACACCTATGTGCACATACATTCACACAGATAAATACACAGGGTGTACACAGATAAATAAAGTATCAGGTATGGTGTGCACACCTGTAATGCCAGCATTTGGGAGGCAGAGGAAAGAACTCTGAGAGCTGGAGGCAGGCCTAGTAGTTCCAGGCCAGCCAGGGCTACACAGTAAGACCCTGTCTCAAATCTTTTAAAACACTGGATCACCTAGCAAATAAATAAAGCTGGGGAGACAGAAGCGGGGGGAGCTCTGAGTTTGTGGCCAGCCTGGTGTACATATCAAGTTCAGAACAGTCAGAGGTATGTAGAGAGCCCCTGTCCCCAAAACAAAAACACTTGTGAGGAGTCACCAAAAATATGAGAAGAATGGCTGGGACAAAGGACACGACTTTCTACTTCCCTCTACAGAGCACACATCATCCTAAAGAAAGTGAACAACTTTTCCTTATCACTGGGGATGCAGTCCACACTCCAGCCTACTCCCCTGGCCCTCTCTGTCCTCACTGGTGGCCACTCTGCTCCCCACAAGCACCTCTCCACTCTGCAGCCCTTCTGGGCTGTCTCCCTAAACGGACCAAAATCCTTGCTTCTAGAGGCACCGCCCCACGTCACCTCATCTCTGCTTTCTCATGCAATGTGCGTCATGGCCACTAAAACTACAAGTTTTCAAACAGACATAGGAGAGAGTCCCCAAAATCCTTGAGGTGGGTGAAACTTTTCTTTGATGAGTATTATTCCTGGCTTTCATCGACCCAGTGGCAGCGCCAGAGTAAGGAAAGTATACAGTGCCCGATTTGCAGGATCAGTCTATCTTGAAATTCAAGTTAACAGTCAACAGTCACAGTCTCCTTGCCCCATAGTTCTCAGGGGTCATTCTGCCCATTCATTTACCCAACAAACATTTTGTAAGCACTCTGCCATTGCCTTCAGGAAGCGTTTGCTCCAGGAGACAGATCCAAGGGAAAACAGAGCAAGCAAGCAGACGGCACAATCCCCACAGCTGCCCAGAGGAAACGTCTAGAATGCCTTCCCTAACCCCAGGCTCCTAGGCTTCACCTCTCAGAGTGAAAGTGAACAATAACTGGGTCTATAAAGATCTTTGATTGGGAAACAGGTCCCCTCCTAGACTGCACTATGTGAGATCCATGGGTGCGCTGACTCCAAACTAGCATGTGGGATATTTGGTCACCACGGCCTTCACTATGAGCCCTCTTTCAGAAGTCCCCACAAGGAAAGAAGACAAAAGCACATCCATGCATCAGGGCGCGGTCCTCCCGGGGACCCAGTAACTTCCAAGCGAAGCCCTTACTTCTGGCTAAAAATAACCAGGCGCCCCACGCCGCAGGAGGCGGGAATGGGCTCGCAGAGGACTGCCCACCTCCCCGCGCCCGCACCTGTCTGCAGCCGGGCTGTGTAATGCGGGGAGCCGCTCGACCTGTGGAGCCCAAGTGTAGATGGGGCCCCGGTGTCCTCACACTGTGCGACCTCCGGTAAGTCACCTAACCTCTCTGGGCTCCGTCTCAGCCGATCCCCAGTGAAAGCTGCGGAGATCCCACCCGCCCGCAGGCCCGGGCAGCCGGCTCACCTCCAGCGGCGGGTGCGCTCGGACCAGCTCCGCAGCCGACAGCGGCAGCCGCACTCGCCGTCCGTTCACCAGCAGCGGCATTGCCTAGGCCGGCGCCAGG
Organism: Neotoma lepida; assembly: GCA_001675575.1. Classification (NCBI taxonomy): domain Eukaryota; kingdom Metazoa; phylum Chordata; class Mammalia; order Rodentia; family Cricetidae; genus Neotoma; species Neotoma lepida. The sequence continues at coordinate 354,904 of LZPO01044402.1, forward strand.
CCGAGACAGGCGGCCGCCGCCCCGCCCCGAGTCATGGCCCGCCCATCGAGGGCGCCACGCCCCCGCCCACCGCGGAGACTGCCGGGACCAGGGACCGTGGCGCTGGAAAAGGCTCTGAGTCGCAAGGCATCACGGGAGATGTAGTCCAAACTGTAGGTACGTTGTCGGAGACGGCTTTCAGGCCGCGTCTTTCGGAGCAGAGGCGGGAAGCTGTAACTTGTAGAGGCATGGGCCTAAGGGCGGCAGAAAGGAGAGCCGCGAGGGTATCTCCGCGCTTTGCGTCACCCCTGCTTCGGGCCGTGTTGAGTCGCAAAACTGTTTTAATTAACTAATGTCCACCTACTTCAGCTGCCGAACATAGCGCAGAAGTCGCGCTTTGCCGCCCCAGCGGGCACAGTGGGAAACCTCGGAAAAGAAGGTGCGGAAGAAAGAAGGCGGACCTGGCTCTGGGACCAGAGGCCCCACCTCTGTTTCATCCTCGCCCTTCACCACCCTCAGCAGAAAAGCTAGGACCCAGACGTGGCCACAGCCAAAGTCACTTTCCTTTAAATGATGGGTCTAAATTTAAACCCTGTGTGACTCTAAGCCAAGGCTATTGTCCTAACATATTCTTCATAGGGCTGTAATAATACAGGTAAAGTTAAGTTCTGGCTAAGATAGGGCTTTGATCCTGCCATAGTGTCCCCCTCAGCCTACATTCCCAGCATTAAATATAATTACATAGCTTTTACAAGGAAGGTTGGGTAACAGGTACCAAAACACAGGAATAAGTTCTGTTTATTGACCTTGGGGAATCACAACCTCTTCCCAAAGTAAGGACCAGTCGCCCATCCTCAATAAGCCAACTGATTAATTAAAGAGCCTAATTAAAAGTGGAGAGCAGAAAGGGGGGATTTATTCAATATGGTCACATTAGGAAGAGGGACAAAGAGGTCCAGGAAACCCTTCAAGTCCGTGTTTATGAGGTCAAAGTTTAAATAGAAGGCAAAGGATATGCACATCTAAGCAGACCATTGACCCATGTGGAGAGCCAGTAGGGTAAAAGGGCCAGCCAAAGAAAACACATGTTGGCCCTGAAAACAGAGCCAAAAGGTTAAAAAGGGCCAGTGAAAGAAACACACTCTGACCCTGAAACCAGAGCCAAAGAAATATACTCAGCAGAAAAGCCAACCAATCCCTGAGCAGGAAAACTAAGTAATCACTGAGCACAAAATCCAGCTAATCTGTTAACTTGTTTAAACTCAGGGATTGAAATCCGACCAATTCCCACCCTAAAAATCTACACCCTGGAAAAACTCCACCCCTAAGAAGCCCTATAGAAGCCCTGTACCTGTTCAGTTGGCAGCTGCCTTTTGACACCTTGGCAGAGGCAGTTACTCTTCTGGATTCTTCCCTCCCAATAAATCTCTTGAATGAAGTTTGGGTGAGGACCTTCTTTAGCTGGAGCAGAGAGGCTTTCTCAGGAGCAGAGCTGTGCAGAACCTTCCTCTCCAGGGGAGCAGAATTGTTACACTCCAGCGCATCTGAGCAAAGCTGTATCAACTTTTCTGGGGAAACCCTCCCCTGCTGGGACAGACTTGTTATACTGGAGAAACCTTTCCCTGGTGCAGAAATGTAAACTGCTAAGCTTAAAGTGACTTTGTGGTGTTCCTTGGCTCCAGACTGCCAGGATACTTTTCCATCCGAGATGCAATGCTTACACAGACCAACCCAAGATTTTCTAAGAGGACTTGAAAAGACAAGAGGTTAGTTCTGTGTCCTTGTCCAGGAACAGACTTGGCAGAGCCTGTCTAATGCTAGAGCTTGGAGTTACTGGCCACCTGACTCCTCTCTCGGCTGTGGTTATCAGTCCTAAGGCAGTTGTTTTTGCAGTATCCTGTGTTCTTTTTGTCAGCATTGTNTGCCTGACTTCACTCTTGGCTAACCTTAGCCTTTCCCCCCTGCAAATAGTATATATGATGCTGTACTTCTTAATAAACTTGCTTGGCATATAAATCATCAATCGGCTTCTGGAAGACCTCCAGGGTCCCAGCTATTACTGCTTTTGTCTTTATTTTTCCTCTATTTCTCATCCCCGGTCCTCCCACTCAATACCTTGATGTTCAAGGCCCTTATTCCTGTTGAGTCAACCCATCATCTGGACTTTAGTCTCATTCTGTGGTCCTGCAAGTTGTTTGTAGAACTCTGAAATCTCTCTTGGAGACAAGTCCTTCTACCAGTATAGATTCCTGGAGAAATTCCCATTTCTCTGGGATCCATTGTTTCAGAGGTCTGATAGATTGAGATTGAAGAGAAGTGGGGGCAGGAATTTGAGGTCAATGGAAACCTTGGCTTGTGTAGCTTGCTTTCCTTGTAGTACACAGGCCCTCCTGCCTAGGGGTGGTACTGCCCCTGTGACTGGGCCCTTCTACATCAATCAAGGAAATGCCCTGCAGGCTTGCCTACAGGCAATCTGATGGAGGCATTTTCTCAATTGAGGTTCCTCTTCCCAGATGACTCTAGCTTGTGTCAATTCTAAATTTGTATAGAAAACCAACCAGGACACCTAAAGTTCCAGTGACAACCCTCAGCATGATTCCACTACAGTTCATTCTAGGGAGTGAATGAGGTTTTGGGTTTCCTTAGGGCATTAGGTGAGGTTTTACCTACAGAAATGTGGGTACCCCCACCCAACCAGCTACATCTGGAATGTCTTTACTCAGCAGGAATAAGAGGCCCCCTCTCCTAGTTTTCCCAGGCCTAACTATTCTGATGCCCCATGCAATTAAGGCAGAGTTGCATACAACAGGTGACAAGGAACAGCTGCATCTCACCACCCTTTCCACCTCTGTGGCTGGATTCAAATAGTCAACAAGCCCAGCAGGGATTATTCTTTTGCAAGGGGCTCAGCTGAACTCCCCAGAATGGCAGTTGTGTGGCTCCTAGGACAATCACAACACAGGTGCTCCCTCTATAACTCAGGCTGGCCTGGAACTCACTGCATAGCCTAGGTTAATCTNGAATTCATGACAGTCCCTTCTTAGCCTCACGAGTACTGAAATTATGGCTTTATTTTTATTAGGACTTATGTGAGTGCAAGTGCCCAAAACACACAGACTGATAGCTCCTTGGAGCTGGCATTACAGAAAGCTGTGAGCCACCTGATATGGGTGCCGTTGGCAGAATTTCTCTTCTGCTAAAGGAGTAAGTGCTATCGTCCACACAGCCATTCAGCCTCATTATGGCTTTGGATCACATAGTTTTATACAAACCTGAAGACAGGAATGTGAAAGTATCCTGAACAATTAAATAGTTAATTGCTTAAGGGTAGAAAGTGCTAAACTGAACTCTATGTTCTCCATCAATGTACTTAATTCTAAAAATTGGATGTGGGGAAGCTAGGAGTGTGGGTCAGTGGAAGCACACTTTTGTAGCAGAATCTGAGGATCAATCCCTACCAGTGAAATGTTTTTAAAAGAGCTTTACATAAAAACTTAGTAAACAGTGGAAGAATCCCAAAGCACTGAATGCAGCTTACAGCCTGTGTATGAGAAAGAAAGCCAGACATGGAGGTATAATTGGGCTGAGGCACCAGATCACAAAGTCAGGACCTAAGCTATAATGACTGAAATATGCCAGAAGGAAAGCATATGATGCGTCCTAGGAGCCACAGAGGCTCTATTGGTTTAGAAAAAAAGTATGCAGGAAGGCAGTTGCAGAGTGTGTGCTTAGCATGCTGAGCTCTCCAGTCCCCAGGCAATCCCAAGGATGCAGCTGTAAACGGCAATGCTTGCCGACTCCTCTCACCTCAGGATAGCTGAAACCTGTCTAGGTGCGTATGTAAGACCCTGGTTTCATCCACAGTACCAAAAAGAAAAGTATTCTTTTTTCCCAAGGAGACTTCACTACTTTCTTCCATGGATGTTTACCCATGTCTAGCTTTAACTTAAAATATGCTTCAGCCTCCTGAGTGCTGAAATTATAGGTGTACCACATGCCCAGATAGCATAGAATTTCTCTGAAGTGTTTTCATGTGTTTGTTCAAACCATGGAGAACATCCTAACCATTGCCCATTTGTTTCTGAACCATCCATCCNACCCTTTGAATGGAGCAGGAAGCTAAGATTCAAACACACCAGTCATGGGAACATGGTGGGGAGTCCTTATTAAAGCCTCCATTGACATGAATAGGAAGCACCAGGTGAGCTACACCATTCTTTAATTTTTCACAATGGATTTTTTTTCTCAAGCCCCTTTGCCAAGGTTTATTTATCAACACCTCTTCTGCATTCTAGCTACTTCCCACACCTCACACCATGTCAGCATCTATGCAATTTCTTTGCATCTTTCTGTCAGCAGTTAAAATGGAACCTTGAGGTTTCCTAGTGACTTTCCACTGAGGCTGGCCTGGAACTCAGGTTTGCCTGCCTTGTAGTGAAATTAAAGCAATAAAAATTTCTTTGTTCCAAAAAGGTATTAACAGGTAGAATGAAATCCAGAGGGCATCAGCATCAATGTCATTACACAGGAGCATATAAACATTGCGAGGAATTCCATTAAAAAATATTGTGACCAAGAAAATATTGCTTGCCTTTAAATAAATACAAGTGGCAAAAAAATTAAATATACTTAAAGGGTCATTTTCACAAATACAAAGTTTACATATGTAAGGATCCCAGGGAAGGACACCTCTGAAGTCCTCACACATGCCTGCTATGGAGCAGGCCTAGCTGTGGAGGATGAGAGCAGCTCTCCAGGCTGAGTCCATGTTGTACGAGTTGTTAAACTACTTTTCAGACACCCAGGCCGCTTGGTCAGCCTGAGGTACAGCTGATGCACCTGTGTTCATGTCGGATCACTCTCCTGCACCAGTGCCTTTTCCTGTTTCTCTGAATCCTCTTTCCTCTTGGTTTCTTTGCCCCTCTGCAGTCCTTTGTGTTCCCTCAGTGAAGCCACCTCAAACGCTCAGCACTTCACCCCTGCCTGGCATTTCCCTCTGTATCCTACATTACAAATATATTTCTAGTCTGGAGGAAACCATTATGCCACTGTAAGCAGGATCTAGTTAAAGGGTAGTCACAGGCAGGATCCTGGAAGATTTCTTACCAAAACAAGACCAACAAAGTCATGTGACTATTAAAAGGTCATCTGCTAGGATGTGGCTGACACTACCATGCATCCAGCAGTTCCATCAGAAGGCTGCAGGCAGATTCTCCATATTAAGCCAAAACTCTAAGCATGGGCACAGACTGCTATACCCAGTGTGAAATATTGCACGTGACACTCGGTCTTTCCTTCTATCCATAGGGAGCAAACTGCAAACACACACAACCTGGGTCCCTTCAGATACTGGCCAAGTCCAACATGGAAGCTGGACATATGAGGCACAGATTAGTCCAATGTGGGATCCAGTAGTGGGACTCAGGGCCCTGGGGAGAACAGTACAGCTCAATCACCGATCCTTGAGATGAGTGGGGACTGGTATGGCATGTACAGCACAGGTGGGGAGCCCACACTACTGGAAGGACTTCGGAAGTGGGTGTCAAAGGAGTTCGGGGTAAGGCCAATCACCNAATCGTTCTGGGGCACTTCACCTTTCAAAAAGTCATCGTCTTCGTCCTCCACTAGCTCCTGTGTAGAGAACAGAATGTTGAGGATATCACAGTGCTAGTCTGAAAAGTCTTCCTAGGCTGCTGAGATGGTATAGTAGGTAAAGGTGCTTGTCACCAAGCCTGGCAACCTGAGTGTAGACCAACACATGAAACAAACGAACCAAACCCCCACAAGTTGTCCTCTGACTTGGTGTACACACACAAATACATGCGACTTTTTTTTTTTTTTAAATTTTGTTTTTCAGCCTTTCGAGACAGGGTCTCTCTATTTAGTCCTGACTGTCCTTGAACTCCCTCTGTAGAACAGGCTGGCCTTGAACTCACAGAGCTCCACCTACCTCCGCCTCCTGGATGCCAGGACTAAAGGTATACACCACCATGCCTGGCCCTAATTTTTTTTTTAATTTATTTTATGTATATAAGTATTTTGCCTGAGATGACCAGAAGAATGTGTCTGATCCTTTGGAACTAGAGTTACAGATGGTTGTGAGCTGCTAGGTGGATGCTGGGAATTGAACCCAGGTTCTCTGGAAAAGCCTAACTAAATGTTCTTAACTGATGACTCATCTCTCCAGGACCCATAACTTTTTTTTTTTAATGGAAAGCTTAAGAATTCCTTTCCTGAGCTAGAGAAATTACTCAGTAAACAGGGAGCAGACTCCATCCCCAAAACTGAAGTAAAAAGAAATCCCAGCACTGGGGAAACAAGAACAGTCACCACGTCTAGCCTAACTGAAATGTNCCAAGCCAGTGAAAGCTCCCAACTCAACACGTGCATTATGATGCTGAATGTGGGGGTCAAAGTGCTACAGACAGTAACATCACTTATTTCTTCTAGGGCAGTGGTTCTCGAACCTCCTAATGCCTTGACCCTTTAATACAATTCCTCACATTGTGGGGACTCCCAACCATAAAATTATTTTTGTTGCTACTTCATAACTAATTTTGCTACTGTTATAAATGGTAATGTAAATATCTGTGCTTTCTGATGGTCTTAGGTACCCCTGTGAAAGGATCGTCTGACTCCCAACAGAGTCACCCCCAATGGGGTCATGACCCCATTACAACCCACAGGTTAAGAAGCATTGTCTTAGATCTAAATTCTTGTTGGGTAGGACTATGCTGGCTCCATGTCAGGAAGCTTGAGGAATGACACAAGTCTGTGTATTCCTGAGGATCCCAAAACAGGAGCAGACTTCACAATGAGCTGAGTGACATTTGTACTTGGTGACTAATGAGCAGATAGAAGGGGGCAGTGAAGCTCTGTTTGTTTTTTAGACAGGGTCTCATTCTGTAGCCTCAGCAATCATCCAATACCAGTCTCCGAAGTACTGGGATCATAGGCACAGCTATTCTCGGCCATTTTCCTTCTCAGCTCCTCCTCATATACTCCCAGACAGAGTCTCACTATGTAGCAGACAGGCCTCAAAACTCTTGATCCTCTGGCCCGAGCCTGCCAAGTGCTTAAGGCAGCAGGCATGAGCAGACCGACAGACCTAGGTTTGCAGCGCTGGGGGGAACCCAGGGTGTCAAGCATGCTGGCCAAGCACTCTACCACTACGCCATGTTGTAGCCGGCAAGCTTATTTCCAACCAACTTTTACCTCCCAAAGTCATTATAGACAGTACCTGATTATTTAAAAGAAAACATGACTTGGGGCTGGTAAAATAGCTCAGTCAGTGAAGCACTCACTGCACAAGCATGAGGGTCTGACTTCAATCTCCAGAACTCATATTTTTAAAAGTCAGGTAAGCCGCTGACAGTGGTGGCGCACACCTTTAATCCCAGCACNTGGGAGGCAGAGGCAAGAGGATCTCTGAGTGCGAGGCTAGTCTGTCTTCAGAATGAGTTTCAAGACAGCCAGGGCTACACAAAGAAACCTTGTCCCAAAAAACCCCAAACAAACAAATAATAAAAATAAAAATAAAGCCAGGTGGGGCTGGAGGGGTGGCTCAGTGGTTAAGAGCACTGACTGTTCTTCCAGAAGTTCTGAGTTTAATTCCCAGCAACCACATGGTGGCTCACCATCATCTATTTAGGATCTGATGCCCTCTTTTAGCTTGTAGGTATACATGTAGCTGTCTCTTATACACATCTAGATGTGTATAAGAGACAGCCTTTAATCTCAACACTCAGGAGGCAGAGACAGGAAGATTTCTCTAAGTTCGAAGTTAGCCTGATCTATGAGTTCCAGGACAACTAGGGCTACACAAAGCAACCCTGTCTTGAAAAACCTAAATAAATAAATGAATGGATGGATGGATGGGTGGATGAATGGATGGATGAATAAACAAACAAACAAGCAAGGTACAACATACATGTGGAACCTCGGCCTTGAGGAGGCAGACAGGCAAGTTCCTTGGGCTGGTCAGACTAGCCTACTTGGCAAACTCCAGTCAATCAAAGACCTCTCTTAAAAACTAAGGCCCAATACTAAGACTGACTTCTGGTTTCCACACACCTGCACATACTTGATCTCACACACACATACACAAACACATACAAAAGAAGAATTGCCTAGCATGGTAGCAAACAGCACTCAGTGAGGGGAAGGGAGGGCCCAGAATGTCATAAAACCCCCATGCTAGAAATAAATTCAACAGAAACCCACAAATCCTCTCTATTACTAAAAACATAACCTGGGCTTGGACTCAAGCAGCATTTACAGTGTTTACTGTGGTCTGTAACTACATGAGACTTTCACCAAGTGCCTTCATCACAAATTTACCTTTTTAGTGGGTTTCTTAAATTCCTGTAGCTCTTCAGCACTCGTGTCTTCCCAAATCTGATAAATAGGATCGATAAACTTCTTCGACCTGCCAACAAGGATGGCATTTCAAAGTAAATGAACACATAGCCAAAAATCCCAACACCTTAGCTCTCTTCTCAGACCTACATCCCAAAGCAGGAAGTGAAAACTACAGCTGAAAAGGGAACTGTGAGTCCTGAGGTTTCATCTATTAGGGCTTCCCCAGTCACAAAGGTGAGCAATTTATCTTCCATCTCTCAGATTCTAAGGGAAACTGTTTCTGGCCCACTCAGTGACTGACAAGTTATTACATGTACAAAGAGATTGATATTCTGGAACTTCTATAGGAATCTGCTAGACATTAAGTCTAGAAAACCAACTCAGATGACATCAGCCATCTTGACTTATTAAGAGTACTCACTGTTCTTACAAAGGGTCCTTCCTACCTCCCTTCTGATCTCCACAGGCATGAGTCAAGCACATGATACACATGTACACATGCAGGCAAAACACTCATAAAACAAAAAACAAACTTAAAAAAAAAAAACAAACTGTGCAGTTAGCAAAATTAATTATACAAATGCCAAGAATGGCTTGGTGGTTTTCCAGAAAAACCCATCCAGATAAATCACTGGCACTGGGGTGGGACTTGGTCTTGAAAGGAAATAGAATGTTGGCAGAAAACTAAGAGGCCAAAAGCTGGCAAAACCCTCTCTATCCCAGGAACTCACCCATCCCCAGTCTAATCCACTTAAACCAAGCACTTTAAAGGAAAACAACAAAAAAATGAAAAAGGCCTCGGTATCCCCTGGGCTTAGGGAAACACGAGCACAGCCATGGTGTGCTTGTGAAGCAGTCTGGGGCCTTTGACATTCCTGCATTCACCATTAGCCAAATTAATAGTCAGGAAGGCTACCTAGGACAAAGTACCTCTCAACCCCCGCCTTGAGAAGAGCAAGTATGTCCCACTGAGTCAACTGAGAAGACCTACCTCTTAAGCACACAAGGGTCAAAGGGAAAAAAAGTGTCCAGCGGGTTGGTGCAAGTCTGCACAGAGTCTCCACCAGCTGTACTTCTAATAACAGGGAGCATCTGGCGATTGTTCCTCTCCATGATGGTGTAGCAGAACACAAGCTGGTACTTACTGTGGGACACACAACAAAGAAGATGAAGCATAACCATGCTGGGGTCACCCCAGTGGGTTGTGATGTACAGATTATACAGATTACAGCTGTACTGCAGATACTGCTGGGTATAATGAGGACAAGAAACAGAACCACTCAAGGTGAGCACTCTGGGCCTCGTATTTGCACATCTGCTGAGGAAGAAGGAAACAGAATACCGAATCGGGCTGAGATTAATGGGTATTATGAAAAGCTAGCATACTTGCAAGGTTAAAGTGCTCAGTACAACAGGAAGATACCTATTTTCTATTTTCAAGAAGAATTAGGACTCAGCTGGGCGGTGGTGGCATACGCCTTTAATGCCAGCACTTGGGAAGCAGAGGCAGGTAGATCTCTGTGAGTTTGAGGCCAGCCTGGTCTATGGAGTAAGTTCCAGGACTGCCAGGACTGTTTCACAGAGAAACCCTGTCTCAAAGAAAAAAG
>LZPO01044402.1:393284-403483 GCA_001675575.1 Neotoma lepida
AATTCCCAGCACCCACATGATGGCTCACAAATGCCTCTGAACTCTGATTCAATGGTATCTGACACCCTCTTCCAGCCTCTCTGGGCACTGTACACAGGGTGCATATACATACATGCAGAAAAAACACACACACCAAAAAAAATGAAATTAAATGAGTCACATCGACATACACATGCTTCCTGCCTGTGATACCCTGTGCCATCACAGGGCTCTACAAGCAAAGTAGCAGCCATCAGAAGTGGCATCATGACCTTACACCACAACTATGAGCCAAACAAACTACTGTCTTGAGAATAAGGAAGGTAAGGGCAAAGAAAGCAAGTGAAAGGGAGGAGAGAGGAAGAAGAAAATTCATTTTTACAAGCAAAGAATAACTACTTACGAGGTACAAAATGAGAAGCAATCATGCTGAGACATGGTCTAAGGAAGACAGTCTGTGCTGACACAAGATTACCAAGAAAAGCCAAATACTCCTCCACCACTGTCTGACTTCTCTTCAACCAAGGCAATCTCTAGAAATGGGAGAGGAAGACAATGCAAAGGTGTAACATACATACACTGTTTTCAAAGTACTAACCTATCTGCTCATCAGTGAAATAAAGTGAACTTACCAATATGATGTTTATAAGTTGCTCAAAGTCTTTTGTCAAGTACATAACAGAGGAGCGAAATTCTAGCAGCCAGTTAATGATCTGGTCATCCTTAAGTTAAAACAAAGAAAAATCATAAACTGTCTAAGGTTACAGAAAAATAATGGATCTATTTTGTACCAGTCATCTATTAATAGCATGTTTAAACTCAGGAAAACAAATATGCTCCACTAAGATATGCCAGAGGCTGGCCATAGTGTACACTCCTGTAATCTCAGCATGTGAGAAGCTGAGGCTGCAAGTTCAAGGCCTGAGATACATTGACTTCCAGACCAACCTGGCTTATATACATTTTAAAAGAACGAGCTAAGTATAGTACAGTGACAATGCCTTTTCCTACCATGTTGGAGACCCTGAATTTGATGTCCAGCACTTCCTGCACAGGCTAGGTAACTTGAGTCTGATCATCAGAAGACTGGAGAGCTGGCTCAGCAGTCAAGAGCACTGGCTGCTCTTCCAGAAGACACAGGATCAATTCCCATCATCTATATAGTGGTTCACAACCATCTGTAACTCCAGTTCCAAGGGATCCAACACCTTCCTCTGGCTTCTTTTTTTTTGTTTGTTTTTCGAGTACAGGGTTTCTCTATGTAGCCCTGGCTGTTCTGGAACTCACTCTATATAGACCAGGCTAGCCTCAAACTCACAGAGATTTGCCTGTCTCTGTCTCCCAAGTGCTAGGATTAAAGGCCTGTACCATCACTGCCCAGCTTCCCCTAGCTTCTTTAGGCACCAGGCATGTACACTGTGCCCAGACATACACAGGGAAAACACCTATACACATATAATAATAATTTTTTTAAAAATCTGAGTCTACAAGTGGTCCTTGACTTCCACATGCACACTGCTGCATGTATGCCCATACACAAAAATAAATTAAGAACTTAAGCTTTTTAAATAAAAAAGCAAATCAGCTGCCAGGCATAGCGGTACCTGTTTGTAACTCCAACATTCACAAGTAGAGGGAGGAGAATCTCAAGTTTGAGACAAGACTATATACTGCATAGCTAAGATTATCTCCAAAAGCATAAAGACTGGGGTCATGGTAGAACCCTTCCCCAGCATGCTTACATCTTAGTTTTCAATCCCCAACATTGGAAAAATAAGAACTACAAGATCACAGTCAGGGACTGCTGCTTTAGTGGTGAGCCCTGATTAGGAACAGACTACATGCAGCACTCTGAAAAAGCAGACACAACTGCTATCATTTTTACTGTGCCAAGAGTCTGCAGATGAGGCTGAAGATTAGTAGATGAGTGCTGGGTCATCTACTGTGGGCCCTGCACACAACAAAAATCACAAAACTATTGTATGATACAAGAAAATGGGGCTAAGGCTGGAGAGATGGTTCAGCAGTCAAGAGCTTATACTGCTCTTGCAGAGGACCCAGGTTCAACGTCCAGGTTCCCAGTGTCCACATCAAGTGGCTCTCAACTGCCTCTAATTCTACCTCTAGAGGATCTCACATCCAGTGTGCTTACGAGGACACACACAAATATGCAATTTTTTGTTAGTTTGTTTTGAGACTGGGTCTTTGTATGTAGCCCTGGCTGTCCAGGAATTCCGTAGGTAGACCAGGCTGGCCCCAAACTCACACAGACCTACTTGTACCTGCCTTTGTCTCCCTGTACTAGGACTAAAGGTGCGTACTATCATGCCCAACTAAATTCTTTTTTTTTTTTTAAAGTTTTTCAAGACAGGGTTTCTCTGTTTAACTGCCCTGGCTGTCCTGGAGCTCACTTTGTAGACCAGACTGGCCACACACTCACAGAGATCCTCCTGCCTCTGCCTCCAGAGTGCTGGGATTAAAGGCATGCACCACTACCACCCAGCTACTAAATGCATTTTTTAAAGTTAAAAATTAAAAAAGGATCTGCTGAGGGCTGGGTACAAGCTCCGACTTCTAGCCTCAGCACTAGGTTAGTAAGAGTGAGAACCTATTCACAGAAAATATAGTGCAACACAAAGAAATTGGCCCTTTGGACCCAAGAAAGAAGGTAAAGGTCAGGAAAAGCTTGAATACTTCAGGTGCTCTTAAAGGGTAATACTTCTTACAGAGAGAAAGCACATTTTCAGAAAACTGAAAGTAAATAAGTATGGCTCCAGCATACATATAGTGAGCAAGCCAAAAGATAACTCGAGAACAAAGAAAGGTCAGGTAGGGCACAAAGGCCATGTATGTTGGGTATATAATTAGAAAGATCTGCTGAAGTCTGGGAAATGGACCCAATGAAGGAAACCATTGTGTGTTTAGAGAACCAGAGAAAGCTCAAAGAAGCTGACATTTCACCAGGATCTGAGATTGAGAAGTTTGTAGATTATTACAGCAGTAGGAATAACAGATATGACATTCACTGTGTACCAGGCAGTGTTCTAAGATTTTTATCATATGTGAATTCATTGATTCCTTACAACCACCTCACAGAGTAGGTACTACAGTGATCTCCATTTTAAAGATGAGGGCACTAAAGTACAAGTGAAAGAACTCACCCTTGGGAAGGAAGCAATATTGTCAGAGCCAAAGTTCAAATAGTGTTTCTTCCTAGACCTCCAGCCACAAAGAAAAGACACTCAAAGACATACAGGTGGAACATAATGTCACCAGCTATAATAAGGTTAATCTCTACTCTTCTACAGGCATGAAGGCTTTAAGTAAGGGGATGACATGACTAGGCATGTCCTGTGGAGAGATGAGTCAGGCTTCATCTACAGGGAAGAAGACAGAGCGCAGCAGAATCTAAGGAATAAAGAGTCACTAGAAGACTTGAGAATACCAACAAAGTCACACATGAGAGTTTTCTTTTCTTTTTGCCCCAACATGGATGAATGAAGAGATATAGAAGATGAGAAAGTCCAGATAGACCACAAGGTCCCTAACTCAAGAACTGGGTAAGCAAGAAACCAGTTTAGCATACAGAAGGCTGCAGAGAAGTGGTTTGGGGGAAGAGATCAGTCTGACTCGACATATTGGAGCACATTAACAGTTCTGGTAGACACAATGAATAGGTAGTTAGGAAGCAAGTCTGGGGTCCACAGGAGCAACAGGAGCAACACACACATTTAGGAGTTACTAAGACACACATAGATCTCAAAGCCTGTAGCAATCACACATGAAGACTCTATTGAGTAAAATAAAAGAACCAAGTTTAAAAAAAAATCCAGAGCTTTAAAAAAAAATTTTTTTTTAAATTGAGGGCTGGAGAGGCAGCCCTCAATTACTGGTCTTCCAAAGGGACTGGATTCAGTACCCAGCACCCACATGGCTGCTCACAACTTCTGGTCTCCATGGGCACCAGGCATGCATACAGAGTGAACACACATACACGGAAGCAAAACGATCGTGCACATAAAACAAAATAAACCTTTAAAAAACCCACTCAATAGCAAAGCTAAGAACGTATCAAAAAAAGGCTGGGTGGTAGTGGCGCATGCCTTTAATCCCAGTACTCAGGAGGCAGAGGCAGGGGGATCCATGAGTTGGAGGCCAGCCTGGTCCACAGAACTACACTGAGAGACCCTACCTCCACANAAAACTATCAAAAGATAATATATAAAACAAAGAACCTACCAATAAAGTGAATAGATAAGTAATGAGATGACAGAAAGATCACAGAAAATGAAGATTTTTAAGTGGGTGGCCAACACTGTCAATTGCTAAGTTGGTATGAGGCTGTTAAAGCCATTGAAATGAGCATGTGAGAAATTACTGGGGAAGCCAGGCACGGTGGCACACACTCTTAATCCTAGCATTCAGTATGCAGAGGCAGAAGGATCTCTCTCATTTGAGGCCAGCCTGGTCTACATAGTGAGTTCCAGAACAACCAGGGCTGTGTAGAGAGACCCTGTCTCTCAAGAAGAACAAAACAAAAAATTACTGAGGGTAAAAACATGATCACTGGTAACTTATGCCAAAATAATTAGAGCATTAAGAAGTTGACTTCAATGTGAATAAGACAGGAAGAATGAGGGTGTGCAAACTGTGAAGAGGAACGCTCACAGCTAATGGAAAGTCTGTATTTCAGGTTGGAGGCTGCTCTAAGGCAGCCTGGATATCAACTCATTGAGTCTTCTTGGTTCTGTCCACATTCTTTCTTTTTTTAAGATTTATTTACTTTTATTTTATGGTTATGAATGTTTTGCCTGCATGTATGTGCATACAAGAGAGACTGCAGAGNCCTGAAGAGGGTATCATACCCTCTGAAATAGTTACAGACGGTTGTTAGCTGCCATGTAGGTGCTGGGAACAGAACCTGAGTCCTCTGAAAGAACACTAAGTGCTCTTAACCACTGTCTCTCTGGCCTACTCCTTTAATAAGTCACCAAGTATGGGGAGAGGGCAGGTGAAGCCCAGTTATCCAACCAGTTGATGCCAGGAGTATCCCTTCCTCCCACTTCTGACAACTGAAAGTGTTTCCAGCCATTGTTAAATGTCTGCTAAAGGGGAAGACTACTCCTGGCTGAGAAACACTGAGTTAAGTAAGATGGGATCATAGGAAGGAAGTTCCAGATGACAGACCAGGACCATTGGTACAAGTATGACAACATGGGGTCAATCCTAGAGACCCAATAGGAGGAAGACAGAGCCAACTACTACAGACTGTCCCCTAGCCTTCACACTTGCTATCACACNTACAAAATACACAATTGAAAGTGATAAATACAGAGAATTTTTTAAATTACCTTTATATCAGGGTCTGAGAGCTGGTTCTTCAACAACTCTAAGTCATTTGTTTCACCCTAAACAAAGAGAAAAAGAAATTAAGTACAATTACTATGCTTTCCTTTAAATACCAACACAATTTTTATTATGCCTTGATATCTCATGGAATTGCAAAAGGACCTGTGGAACTTCTACACATCACTCACAATAATAAAGTAAGGACTATATAACTTCTAAGAATTCTTATTTAAGGCAGTCCTAGCCATTTTATATGCCCATAATCCCAACTATTCAGAAAGCAAGCCCAAGGCCACCCATCTGGGCAACCCCATCTCAAATATAAAAAGTAAAAAACACAAGGGCTGCAGCTATAGCTCAGTGGTGGAGGGCTTATCCTAGGTTCAATACCTAATACTGCAAAGAAAAACAACCAAAGCAACAAGGAACTTGCTGAATCAGAAGTCTAGGAGAAGGGAAGAGTTAATGGCTACACCAGGGTGCGGACACTTGAATACTACAGCAGATACTAATAAAAATTCTGCAAGTATGAGATAAAAAAGCATTGTGATGATATGTCAGCAAGAATTAAGACAGCATCTATTCATATGCATAAGTGGGACTTATAAGACACAACCATTTATGTTTTATCTTTAGTGATAAGATCTAGAGGAACCACTTAGCCAACACAAAACCAAAGGAGTTAGGTAACTCCTTAAGAGAAAAAATGGTTTAGTGGAACCAGGCATGAAGATGCACAATAAGAAGGCAGAGGCAGAGGCAGAGGCAGAGGCAGGTGGATCTCTGAGTTCAAGGCCAGCTAAGTGTACAAAGCTAAGTGTACAAAGCTAAGTGTACAAAGTGGGCCAGCCAGAGCTATACAGTAAGACCTAGTCTCAAAGGGACAAAAAAATTATTTAATGGGATTATGTAACTTCAGGCTTGAGGCAAGAAGACTGGAGTTAGACATCAGCCAGGGCTAAACTGCAAGACTGTCTCAAAAAATAAATATGTAGGGGCTGGAGAGATGGCTCAGCGGTTGACAGCACTGGCTTCTCTTCCAGAGGTCCTGGGATCAGTTCCCAGCACCCACATGTCAGCTCACAACTGTCTATAATATAACTCCTGTTCCAGGGGACAACACTCATACAGACATACATGCATGCAAAACACCAATGTACATAAAACACAAATAAATAAATTTTAAAAAATAAATAAGTAAACAAACAAATATTGTTCTATTTTAATTTTAACTTTAGCACTTGTTAAAGTTTTCAAAATGTACTATATACAGCATTTTAAGGCATAAAACCTCAGCAAACTCATTTTAACTACTTTTAAACTTACAATATCATGCATATCACTAAATATTCTATTTCAATATGGTATCTAAAAATATTTCCCTCCCTCCACTCCCCCATCTTTTTAGACCAGCAGTTCTCAACCTATGGATCAAAACCTCTTCAGGGACTGAACAACCCTTTCACAGGGGTCGCCTAAGATCCTCAGAAAACAGATACTTACATTATTATTCTTAACAGTAGCAAAATTATAAAGTTATGAAGTAGCAAAGAAAATAATTTTATGGTTGGGGGTCACTACAACATGAGGAACTGTATTAAGGGGGTCACAGCATTGGGAAGGTCTAGAGCCACTGTTTTAGACAGAGGCTGTGTAGTCCTGGCTGGCCTCAAATTCACAGATACCCATCTGCCTCTGCTTCCAAGTGTTCACCAAGCCCAGAGTAAAATTTATTTTTAGGCTATTAAAGGAGTTCAACTGGGGAAGTGTTTTCCTAGGCAAGGTCCCAGATCCAATCCCCACCACTAAGAACCCTAAATAAATACACACACATATGCTAAAGTTCATTTTACTATGTTTCCTGTGTTTGTGTTGTTATCTGGGGGTGAGGGAGGCACTCAGGAGGAACCCAGGGTCTTGATAATCTAATCTTCAGTGTTAACTCCTACTGTATTCTGACTAACCAAAGTCAAACCCCACACAGTAGCTTCTCATACCTTTTTGCATTTCAGTAAGACTTCTGTCACAGTTCCACCAAACCGAACAGTTTTTCTTGGGGGAGAATTGAAGAAATCACTCTCTAATGCAAGCATATCTGAAAGCCTGAAGAACCAGGAGTACCAGTTATTAAATTCACGACAGAGAATAACAGTGAACATACTGAACCAACATCATTTTGTGTGATGAGGCTAAAGTTTCTTAAATGGCATCCCTGTTTCCAATCTTACCCCCACCAATCCATTCTTCACTCAGCAACACTGTCTTCTCATGGCACTTAGAAATAAGAATCCAAACTCAAACTCCTAATAGGGAAATAGCACATGCTCTAAAAACCAGCTTGGGCCGGGCGGTGGTGGTGCACGCCTTTAATCCCAGCACTCGGGAGGCAGAGACAGGCGGATCTCGTAAATTCGAGGCCAGCCTGGGCTACTGAGTGAGTTCCAGGAAAGGCGCCAAAGCTACACAGAGAAACCCTGTCTCGGGCGAAAAAAAAAAAAAAAAAAAACACAGCTTGGGAGGTCGAGGCAGAATCTAGGAGTTCTGAGCCAACCAGGCTACACAGTGAGATTTTATCTCAAAACTTATTTTTTAAGAGAAAGGGAAGGAAAAGAAATGAAAGAGACTCCAGATTCCCGCATTAATCTTGTAAGATCCCACCTAACCGGGTCCTTGCCTAACCTTCTGATCTCAGGGTACAAGCTCGTTAAAAGCATAGTGTCCTTTCTTTCTCAAACTTGTCAAGCTGGTTCCCATTTCACTTGTTACTCACTCTGTTAGAAACACTCTTCCCACATATATACAAGGTTGAAGCTCAAATATCAGAGGCTTTCTCCACCAGAACTGCAGCAGTGCTGTAGCTCTCCATAGCACTAACTGATACCTGAAACGATCTTATTCATTTATTGCTGTCCCCCTCCACCTCTGTTGAGTACGAGGACGTTAGTCTCTGGTTAAGCTACTGTCCCCAGTGTCTTAACACAGTAAGTCCACACTTTATAAATAACTGTCAATATTATGCTAAGTGCTTTACAAAGTTTCCTTCACTTAAACAGAGAATCATACAAAATCTAAAGGTCAAACCCCAAATGTTTCATAGGGATTTTTAAATGTTGGACAAGAAAAAGACTGCTTAGATAAGATACAGTTCCACTGGGTCTACTGCTCACTTCCGCAGAAATAAACTTTAGAATTCAATTTGTTACTACTGACAGCATTCCCCGGAAATCAAAAACCCAGGGAATGCCATCCACATCTAGGCCAAAGGAGGGAAAAAGAAAGACGCAGAGGACAAGCCTAGAGTCCCAAAGGGCGTCCCAAGAGTGAAAGGAAGACAATGGAACAGACAAGCAGGCGAGGAAACGCCAGGCTCCTGCGCACCTGGGCCGAGCGGGCATGCCCCCACCCCTCAGTCCTCAGCTCGCCCAGAGCGCTCTCAGCCGGCTCGAGCCCCGGACCCGCAGAGGGGGACCGCCGGGATCTTACCCAGTCTGCGACGTGCCCAGCGTGGCAGAGGCCACAGCCGCCACATCACCAGGTAAGCTCGTGTGGAGCAGCGGGGCTGCCATCCGACCGGAACAGCGCAAGCGCAGCGCCTGCCGCCGGAAGCTAGGGCGGCTGGTTCGCCCCGGAAGTCGCGCTGGAAAGGCAGCCTCTACCCAATCGCGGCCCACGTTAGGAAAGCGTGGCTATCGCTGTAGAAGGCCGGTCTGCTGGGCACTGTGAAGCTTGCCTAAGAATAGGCAGGGGCAGCTAGGCGGGCCGGTCAGTGGCTGGGTTCCGCCATAATCTTCACAAAGAATCCTGCCATGGTGGTGTGCGCCTGTAACCCTGGCCTCTGGAGGTGGAGGCAGGAGGATCAGGAATTCAAGACTAGACAGTAAAGTGCTAGGACCTGGATTACCCTTTAAAAAGCCTAGTGTGATGTTAGGCGTGCCAGCACCGGAGTGATGGAGACAGAAGGATCTCTGGGACTCACTGGCCCGCCGGCCAGCCCAGCCTTCCTGGCAGACACACTGTACGCTGACCTCCGCGAACACTCAAGCAACCCACTTGCACACGGACGCTTAAATCAATCGAAGAAATTAAGTCTTCACTATGGAGAGATTTAATGAACACATGATCTGTACGTCATTTTAGACAAACACGATAATCTTACTCTCTGGGAAACACACGTCACTTAGAAGCCTGTAGGCTGTGGTGAAAAACCAGAGGAGAGGGCTGGAGGAATGTCTCCATGACTAAGAGGACCCACGTTCGAGAGCTGGTCTTGGTGGTGCATGCCTTTAATCCCAGCACCCAATACCCGCAGAGGCAGGCATTGAGTTTGAGGCTAGCTTGGACTACAAAGCAAGTTCCAGGACAGTCAGGGCTACACAGAGAGACACAGTCTCGAAAACAACAACAAAAAAGGACCCAAGTACGATTCCCAGCACCCAAGTGATGGCTCACAACTGTCAGTAACTCCAGTCCTCAGTCCCAGGGGATCTTATAGCTCTGTGAGCACAGCAAGCACATAGTGCACAGACATATATTATGAAAAACACCCAAACACATAAAATAAATTTTAAAAGTTTTAAAGAGTTGTTTGATCCCCAGCATACTTTTTCTTTCTTTCTTAAGATGTTGAGGATAGAATCCAGAGCATTGTTCACACTAGGTGAGTGCTCTACTATTGAGCTCCACAAGTAAATTTGTAAAAGAAAAATGTCAGCCAGACCAAAAAGAAGCAAGGAAAGGGGCTTGGGTTTCTGTTTTTAATATTTATTTTTATTTATTGTGTATGTGTGCCTGTGTGTGTGCACCACATGCATATAGATTCATCCAATCTGGAACTACAATGACAAGCAGCTGTGCACTGTCTGGTGGGAGCT
>LZPO01044402.1:408277-425429 GCA_001675575.1 Neotoma lepida
AGAGGAATTTAAAGAGGAATCAATCTCTGCATTGTATTATATGGTTAAGACAAACAGCCTAAGGCTTTCAAACAGCCAATCTTAATCTATCCAGTAACCTTACAAGAACTGCCAAATGCTCAAGTCTCTGTAAGAGCTGATTGGACTCCTGAACAAATGTTAGATGTGAGGATATTCGAAAAAGCTATAGTGTCATATAGTATGCATTCCCGGTTTGTAAAGCAAATGTTAAACTCATGGTCAACTTTTATAGAATTATCCCACAAGACTGGAAAGATTTGCTTAGAGCTGTCTTAGAAGCTGGTCTCCAATTACAGTGGAGGACCTGGTGGAAGGATAGGAGAAGACCACTGAACAACAAAGTAGGGCTAGAGGTTTGGAAATCTCCCAAGATCAACTTCTTGGAGAGGGAGATTATGTTCATGTAGAAAGGCAATCTCTATATCATGACCACACCCTAATTTTATGCCAAATGGCAGCCTTGAATGCTTGGAACAGATTGAAGAAGTAGGAAAGAAAACTGAGTCATTTACAAAAGTTATACAGGGCACAAAAGAAACCTTCACTGATTTCTTACAAAGGTTGTCTTCAGCAGTAAATAGAATGATACCAAATTCAGAAGCTAGACAGATAATAATTGAATCTCTGGTTTTTTAAAATGTAAATGTACAATGCAAAAGGGTAATTAGGCCATTAAAAGCAAGATTAGCACCCTTGGAGGAATGGATCTGAGATACAATGAATATTGACTCTCATTAGCATGATGATACTTGGATAGGAGAGGTGATTTACAGAGGTTTGAACAAAAATAGTAATGTCAGATGTTTCAATTATGTTAAACAAGGTTATCTAAAATGGGATTGTAAACAGGGCGTTCCTAGAAACTGTTTTTTCAATGAAAAATGGCAACAGAAAACCCCTCTGTGGGGGACCAGCCCCCACCTTTACCTGGCTACTCTTGAGGAGTTGGGGATAAGACGTTTAGATAGAAATATAGAGGGGAGAGAGAGACAGATAGAAACATAGGATAGCCCCAGAAGGTTGGATACTAATCCAATGTCCCCTTCTGTCTCTTCTAAAGGGCTTTTCTTTTGGTTTTTTGAGACAGGGTTTCTCTGTGTAGCTTTAGAGTCTATCCTGGAACTCTCTTTGTAGACCAGGCTAGCCTCAAACTCACAGAGATCCAACTGCCTCTGACCCCGAGTGCTGGGATTAAAGGCATGCGCCACCACCACCCAGCCTAAAGGGCTTTTTAAAGGAATGACAAAGGGTGAAGCAAAAGACCTCTCCCTAGCATAGCCAAGTGCAGACCCTTCCAAACACCTGGTAAACATGCACATGGTCAATCCATCCCCTTATGCAGCCCTGCTGAGTAAAGCAAGCTCAGATCTTACTAGGAAACCTCTGTGGGCTCCCACACATCTCCCTTCAGGATTATGCAGAAGGTGTGGCAAAGGCAAACATTGAACTAATGAGTGTAGATCAACAATGGACAGACAAGATAATCCTTTGCCTTTGCTGTTGGAAAACTCCCTGAGGAGCCTCTTGCAGGCACCCATGACAAATTCAGTTCAGTCCTTTCCTGCTATCATGGAAGAAACCCCATCTCAAAGACATAAAAGAACCTAATGCCTATTGTAAAAAACCATACTGCTCAGGGTGACAGAACAGCTATAGAAGACAGAACAAAAAGTGAATTTTTTGGCAAACTTCTATAAATGAACAAAGACCAAAATTAAAAATACAAAAATGATGTTCTCATTGAAGGTCTTGTAGACACAGGTGTGGACATAACGATAATGGCAACAGGATCTTGGCATCCAAATTGGCCTCTTCAGGAGGTACATGTTCAGCTTTTAGGGGGACTGAAACATCTGAAGTGAAACAGAGCACAAGGGTTGAATGTATAGGGCCAGAAGGACAGAGAGGAAAATTGAAGCCATATGTGGCTAATATAGCTATGAACCTACCTTTTAAATGGCCTGTATGGGTTCAGCAATGGCCTTTAACAACAGAGAAACTACAGGCCTTAGAACAGCTCATACAAGAGCAGATAAATGCTCATCATATTGAAGAATCAACCAGCCCTTGGAATTCTCCTGTATTATTAAAAAAAAATCTGGTAAGTGGAGAATGGTAACAAATCTAAGAGCAATTAACAAGGTAATTCAGCCAATGGGCTCTCTACGATCTGGAATTCCTTTGCCTACTCTGTTACCTAAAGGATGGCTTGTTATAGTTATAGATTTATAAGACTGTTTCTTCTCAATACCCTTACAAGAAAAAGACACAGAAAGATTTGACTTCAAAGTGCCTACTTATAGTAATTCTCAGCTGGTTAAGAGATATTAATAGAAAGTTCTCTCACAGGGAATGTTAAATAGCCCAACCCTGTGCCAATATTTCATATGACAGCCGTTGGAAGTAATACATAAACAATTTCCTCAATCTATAGTTTACCATTACATGGATGACATTTTACTAGCTGATTCAAATGTAGATACTTTAGAAAGAATATTTGAAGAAGTAAAGAAAATTTTGACTTGTTGGGGATTAGAAATTGCTCCTCAAAAGATACAAAGAGGAGANTCTATTAATTATTTAGGATATAAAGTAGGTCTACAAAAAATTAGACCCCAAAAGGTGCAAATTAGACNAAATTGATTGCGGACTCGTAATGTCTTTCAAAGATTGTTCGGAGATATTTCCTGTTGTTAGGGTAAAAAATGATGAACTGAGTAATTTGTTCAAAACCTTAGAAGGTGACAAGGACTTAAACAGTCCAAGAGAATTATCAGCTGAAGCAGAGGGAATTGGCCTTGGTGGTAAAGTGTAGGGAAAATGGGCTGGCTAAAGAAACCCATCCTGGCCCTGGAGCTGACCAGGGAAAGAAACACAGCTTGGGTTTGAGACCTGAGCCAGAGAAATGAACACTTTATCCCCAAACACAGAACTAAGGAAACATGCCCTGACTCTGAAACTAGTACCAAAATGACACTCATGGACCCTAGAGTCAGAGTCAGTAAAAGATATGTGCCCTGGCCTTAGAATTAGTGACCAAAAGCTAAGTAAGGCCAGTGAAGGAAACACAGTTAGGCTTATATCAGGGCCCTCTCCNTCCTGGCCAACTGGCTTGTGAAACCAACCAATCAAAGAACAGGAAAGTAGATGCCCCTGGTCAACTGACTTGTGAAACCAACCAATAACAGAGCAGGAAAGTAGCATCCTGGCCCTGGAGCTCAGACCAGGGAAACAAACACAGCCTGAGTTTGAGACCTGAGCCAGAGAAATGAGCACTTTATCCCTAAACCCAGAACTAATGAAATATGCCCTGACTCTGAAACTAGTACCAAATAACACTCTTGGTCCCTAGAATCAGAGTTAGTGAAAGATATGTGTGCTAGCCGTGGAATTAATGTCCAAAAGCCAAAAAAGGCCAGTGAAAGAAACACAGTTTGGCCCTCACATCAGGGCCATCTTTGCTCCTCACCCACAAAACTGACCAATCCCAGGGAAGGAAAAAACTAGCCAATCCCTGTTGACTCTGCCCCCTGGCCATCATGTATAAAGGACCCTGCCTGGGCAGTTTTGAGCTGTCCTCTCCACCCTGGTAGAGGCAGCTACTCTCCTGGACTCCTCCTTCCCAAATAAATCTCTTTCTCAAGAGTTTTGGGTGTGAAGACCTTCATTTGCTGGACAGAAGATCTTTGCTGAGACATCCCATAGTGGATTGAGCAAAGAGGAGCTGAACAGAAGATCTTTGCTGGGACATCCCATAGTGGACTGAGCAAAGGAGAGCTGAGTAACACTTAAGACTAAGAAGTAGATCTCTGTTAGGAAGCCTCTCTAAGTGGAGGCTGAGCAAAGCTCAGCTGTAGTGGCTTTCTAGGAGAGAAGCAGGATTGCTATATCCTGCAGGGAGACCATTCCCCACCACACCATGTATATCTTGACTCTCTCGAACAGTCAGGATACCCTGCTGGCCTGGCAGCTCTAGGCCTGAATTTCCCGAACAGTCAGGATATCCTGCTGGCCTGGCAGCTCTAGGCCTGAATTTCCCGAACAGTCAGGATATCCTGCTGGCCTGGCAGCTCTAGGCCTGAATTTCCCAAACAGTCAGGATACCCTTCCCTGCTCAAGCAGTTCCAGGCCTGACTCTCCTGAGTAGTCAGAAGAACTTCCCCTTCAGGGCTGGGCTGACTCTTTGCAGCCCCAGCTGTCAGAGCTGTTCCAAGCAGCTCAAGGTGTCCAGGACATCTACAGGGCAGAGCTGTTCTAAGCAGCTCAAGGTGTCCAGGATACCTTATCCTTCAGGGCTAGACTGTTTCTTAGTTCTGGATTTGGGAATAAAGTGTTCGTTACTCTGGCTTAGGTCCCAAACCCAGGCTTGTTTCTTTCCCTGGTCAGAGCTCCATGGCCAGGATGGGTTTCTTTAGCCAGCCCATTTTCCCTACAAAAAGAAAGTACAGGATAGACATGTAGATCATTTGGAACCAAAACTTGATTGCATTTTGGTTATTTTATGCTCTAAGCATTCTCCTACAGGAATTTTAATGCAGAGGGAAGATAGTATATTAGAATGTATATTTCTACCAAATAAACAGAGTAAAGATGAGCTTTGCACTACAAACTGCTCAGGACAACTTCAGATGACTAGCTGAGATGATCCAGCCTCACAGACTACTCAAGCAAGGACTTGAGACAAGCCCTGCACTTTCCCATTATGTGGAGACTGGACAAATGATACAGCTAACTCTCCCAGGACTNGAAAATTAAGCCAAAAATTTTCTTTTCAGGATTCCCTAAAGATGCCTTTGCCCCCAGACAGCAGGAAGCAATTTTAAGAACATGATGCCCACATTCCCGAGAGGTGGGATGGGTAGTTTTAGTCGTTCAATGGGTTATGGATAATTGTCATTGTTTAGGATGGTAAGTTATAAGTTGTTAATGTTAATGGTCAGGAAAAAGGCTAAACAAAGGAGAATAGATTTAGGGTTCTTGTTTAAAAACAAAATAAGAGGATATAGATATAAGATAAAAGGTAGATTACTGAATCTAATTTTAGAAAGCAACTACTAGTTTTAAATATTTACATTAGATTGGATTTTTGTATATTGTATACAAATTATGTATATTGATACAAATTTGAGATTCATTTTGTTAGAAAATACTGTACATATATTTCTAATCTTGTTCAAGGTATTGTAGCTATACATTTCATTTAACAGTCTAATGTAAATTGCTAGTCCTTGAAAGTTATTACCAACTAATTAGGATATAAAGAAATGAAAGTTAGTAGTTATTACAATTGAACTTGTAGTCATATTAGGTATGTTTTCAAGGTCAAGCAGAGATATATTTTAGATAAACAGGTCATCTTCAAATACTTCAAAGATCTACAAAATATGGCATTTAAGATGTTTTAATAACATAGATTCTTTTTTTTTTAATGACAATGAGACATGTCTGCTCCTGGCAGCACCAATCTACTTGAGAGAAGATGATAGGCATTGAAGAAACTCCTTATGGAGTTTA
Source organism: Neotoma lepida (assembly GCA_001675575.1). Lineage (NCBI taxonomy): Eukaryota > Metazoa > Chordata > Mammalia > Rodentia > Cricetidae > Neotoma > Neotoma lepida. The sequence continues at coordinate 413,813 of LZPO01044402.1, forward strand.
CTTTCATTGTGGCAAGTTAGCCATAGAGTAGGAAAATGCCCTTGCCTCAACTGCTGACAGTATGCTGTCCAAAATGGACAAGCAGGACACAAAAGAAAGAACTGCCAAACCTTGCCAAGACAAGTAGGAAGGCCCTTTAGAAAATCCTGCTTCACAGATGAGTCTGTCAGATATGCTAGGCCTGTAGGCCAAAGATGGATGCCCCAACGTTGCAGAGAAATCTTAGGTGACTGACCAGGCAGCCAGCTGTTTCTGTCACTTCTCACATTTTTTTGGAAGTTGCTTGTTTGCTCTTCATGCTTACTTAAGTAATATTATTTCCTTGTTGGGTCTCTGAGGGAGTTGAAGATTAGATAGGTATAGTTATAGTTTTCCTTGTTAAAAAATTCAGAAAAGAAACTCACTAAAGAGGTGTAAAGTATATAAGTTTGATAGACATCAAAAAATAGTTTTTGGTTAATAATACAAGGTAGGATAGAAAGTGAATTATGTACAACATTTTGGACTCACCAAAATATAATAAATAATGGAGTATTTTATCTGGATCTGTCAAATGTTAATGCATTTGACATTGTTAATGTAATTCTTGATTGTATATATTGTATATACTTATTGTACTTATTGAATATAATTTCTCTTATATTGGTTAAAACCTTTTATTACTTTAGACAAAAAAGGGAAAATGTTGTGATATATTGTGTGCCCTAATAAACTTGCCTGAGGACCAGAAGACAGAGCTAGCCACTAGATTATAGAGGTCAGGCAGTGGTGGTACACACCTTTAATCCCAGCACTTGAGATCTCATGCCTTTGCTTGGGAAGCACACACACCTTTAATCCCAGGAAGTAATATGGCAGAGCAGAAAAAGGTATATAAGAGGCAAGGAAACAGGAATTCACTCTCTTTTTAGGGTGAGGATTTCATAGAGGTAAGAACTAGTGGCTGGCTGTTCTGCTTTTATTATCGTTCAGCTTTCACCCCGATATCTGGGCTCTGAGTTTTTTTATTTAAAAAAAATCTAGATTTGAACAAAACATTTCCAAAGTTTTTTACCTCTAAGGCTCACTCTTAAAAATCTTTTATTCCTGTGGTTTCTTGCATGCTGCTCTATATTATAAACTCTTATTTCAGAATTTGTAAGTTGCTGGTGTAGCATGGTTTAAAATCTATATAATTTGTAACAAAGTCTATTTCACATGGAAAGTTTTCTTTGTCTCACTGTTAAAATAGTTCTGTCTATTTTGTATGTGTGGATGGATCTGTGCCTGTATGTATTCTTGTGGACATGGGAGACACACAGAATTACTTCAGGCTCAGTTGGGTGTGTAAATGGATGTGGCCACTTCATACTTGTTTCTGACTGGTCTCGGATGCCTGAGTTTACAGGTTCCATGTATCTTGGTAATAGTTAAGCTGTTACTATTGCAACTAGCTGCCTGGGCTCAAAGTTTGCCTCTGGGCTTTCTGGCCAGTGAATCTGATGTAATCACAGAGATTCATGTCATTTGGATAGAAACAATATTAAAGTTATTTTATGNAAACAGCTAAGGGAATTGAGTATGGTTAAAAAGCTGTAACAAAAAGTTAACTTAAAACTTGTAATTTCAGGGGCTGGAGAGGTGGCTCAGAGGTTAAGAGCACTGACTGTTCTTCCAGAGGTCCTGAGTCCAATTCCCAGGAACCACATGTTGGCTCACAACAATCTGTAATGGAATCTAGTGCCCTCTTCTGTATACATAATAAATAAATCTTTAAAAAAAAAACTTGTAACTTGAAATTGGAACTGTTCTGGAAAACAACAAGTGGTTTGCCACCATCTTGATTAAGTACAGCCACATGGGCAGTCACTATTTTGACTAAAGTTGGAGAAGAGGGAGGTCATGTGACTTCACTACCATCTTAATTAAAAATGACCACATGGAGTGGGCCTACCAAGGAAACAACTGTTGGAGTTCCTGGCCACTCTCCCAGCTAAGTGAAATCCTGCCTCTTCCTCCCTCCCCTTGTCTCTCTCTCTTCCTCCTCTCTCTCTCTGAGTGTGCAGTGTGCTCTGTCTCTGTCTCTCTCTGTGTCTGTCTCTCTGTCTCCTTCTCCATGTACCCCCCCCCACTTTCTAATAAAGTTCTGATACTGGGTTTCATTGTGCCTCGTGACCTTTTCTCTCATGGCAATTGCAGCGCTGCAAAATACTAACATTTTGGTGCCAAGACAAGTCAGGCTCTCCCAGCGGCGGGACCCTGTGCCAAGGTTCTGCTCTACCCACAACTCCCATTTTTTTCATTTGCCCAACTGCCGAACCGCTCCGCACACACACCAGTTGCTCCAAAATGGTGAGTTTTTTCCTCAATCCCTCACCACTTCCCACGACTGTAGCCTGAGATCTATCTCTCACTGTCGGACCCACTGTGTCCACAGGCTGCGTAGAGCCCACACATTTCACTGACTCGACGGAGTGGTAAATGCTGTAAGACTCCTGGGGAGTCATGCCTATGCCAGAAAAGGGGCCCCCATTTCTCACTTGACGGAGCATTAAAATGGCCTGTGCCTGAGACCTATTCTGCCTGGTGTCAGGGACCTTGGTGGTGGGTCATTGCTTTTTTCTGTGCCTATTTATAGACCCATCCTCCTTGCATCTGGGACCTTGATAGAGGGTCATTGCATTTTCTTTTCTTTTNACTTTATATACCTTGGCTTAGCGTCCNGGACCTTGCCTTGGTTCATTGTGTTTTTTTTTTTTATTTCTCTCTCAGCTGCAGTCATGGGACATAAGGCTTCTTTCTCTCACCTTTCCTCTGATAAATATGGCCACTTAACGGCTGCTTGGACCCTGATATTTTATGGGAATTACCTAACTTCTACAGTGAATGGGCAAATAAAAAGAGTTACCTTATCTCGAAACTGTCTATCTAAGCACCTTTCTTAGTCTTTTCTTCTGCCCACATGTAAGCTAACCCTGGGAATCTCTGGCTCCAAAGAACTTCTGCCTATCTGACTTCCGCTCAGCTCTCTGGTATTGGGTGGGTCCAAAGAACTTCCATGCTCCGGTAATGGTGGGTTCCCCGTAACTCCAACTTAAGCCTATCTGTTCTGCTCCTCTCTTCGGTACTGGGCGGGTTTTCAGGAACTTCTGCCTATCTGACTTCCGCTCAGCTCTCTGGTATTGGGTGGGTCCAAAGAACTTCCATGCTCCGGTAATGGTGGGTTCCCCGTAACTCCAACTTAAGCCTATCTGTTCTGCTCCTCTCTTCGGTACTGGGCGGGTTTTCAGGAACTTCTGCCTATCTGACTTCCACTCAGCTCTCCCGGTATCTAGCGGGGTTGTTCCAACTGCCCAACTCTCACTTCCACTTTCACTCTTCCTCTTACTCTTTCTCAAGCTGCACTAAGAAATAGAGAGGTCTGAAAGCAGGCTAGGACGCATGCAAATGGTTTTCACCAAACCAATCCTGCCCACCCACCCAGGGCTGAGGCAATTTCCAATTAAGACCCACCTTGGGATTAAAATAACCCAGATGGCTTTATAGCCAGAGATCAGTTTATACACTGCCTCCTGGCAAGTCTTCCTAAGGCTGTCCTCAAACCAGTAAACTATATAAAATAAAATCTGTCCCATGTCTCCCAGAACTTCCTGGCACTAGAGCTAACTTAACCACCTGGAGAGAGTGCTCCTCTCACATCCACAGGCAGAGTCTCAGCCGTGGCATTCAAGGTACCATGGGAAAAANGACAAANCCNNAAAACAAAACTGCCAAATGCTGGAACACGCCATCCGACTGGCAGCATAAAAGCTTCCAGGTCCCTGTTTTAAGTGGCAGAAAAGGCCACTGAGCTTTGTGCCTGCCCTGCCCCATGTGGGCCAACCTGGGCCTTTTCCAAAGTGCCACCAAGAGACACTGCCCTCATGCATCTCGTGGCATAGGAGCATCAGACCAGAATCTCCTAGGCTTTGGCCATGGACTCACAGGGAGCCTGAGATAGCCATTACAGCATGGGCCAATCCATCTCCTTCCCTTTGGATACTGGAGCCACTTACTCAGTCCTGGAGGAGTCTGGGGTCTACCTCTCCTTCTCATTTCCCTATTGTCGGGATAGAGACAGCCTTACCCACCTCACCAGACCCCACCATTTAACTGTATTTTCAGGGGTATCCCTCTCACCCACACATTTTCAGTTGTGCCAACCTGTCCTGTGCCCCTTGTGGAAAGAGATTTTCTAGCCAAGATAGGAGCTTTATTTTGCTCCCCCCATGTGCCTTATTCCAGACCTGTCAGCAGGGCCTCTTCTCCTCATACACAGTGTGCCACAGACAGGACCCTGCTCTCTCAAGTTCCAGAGGACCAATTCCACAAGAACGAGGTACCAACACACAAGCTTTTCCCTCCTGGTTCCCTCTCCTAATTAACTTCTCAGTTAAATGTTACAGGGTCCATCACCATAGAGCTGAAGGACGAGAGCCATCAAGCATACATCCAGGCAGTAAGAAACAGTATCAGTGCAAAGGTATTTACACCACAGACCAAAGAGGGTCTGGGCTGCTTCTTAATATGTTTGAAATTTTCTTTAAGCTCAAGAAACCAGCTTGAATTCATCTGGACAAAATGGATCTGCTTCAAAATTAAGTATAACCCAAAACTTTTCAGGGATCCCCTCCTTCAACCTGGGGACCCCCCTCCAAAGGTAAAAAAACTTTTTTCTAAGCTTTTCTCTGTCTCACCNGTGCTCTCTTAGACAGAAGCAGCCAGACGACTCCCAAACCAAGAAAGATGGACAACTCCAAAGCAACAGAGGACAACCCACCATCCCAGGACACCCTGGCTACTTCAGAAGCCCCCTTCCCTACCCCCGAGAACTCTGACACCCACCAAGTCAGCTGGAAGCAGTTCTTGGGAGACACAGCACCCCCACTCCTGTTCACCTGCCTTTTTATTTTATAATAAGCAAAGAGTCTGGAATGTTGGAATTCCTGGCCACGCCCCAAGCTAAGTGACTTCACATTCGCAGTTTGCACATGTGCAAAGGGAAATTCTGCCTCTTCCTCCTTCCCCCCTCTTGCTCTCTCTCTCTCTCTCTCCACGTGTGCACATGCACTTTGTATCTCTCTGTCTCTGTCTCCCTCTTTTTTGTCCCCCCTTCACTTTCTTTTTTTTTAAGATTTATTTATTATGTATACAGAAGAGGGCACCAGATCTCATTACAGATGATTGTGAGCCACCATGTGGTTCCTGGGAATTGAACTTGGAACCTCTGGAAGAACAGTCAGTGCTCTTAACCTCTGAGCCATCTCTCCAGCCCCCCCATTCACTTTCTAATAAAGCTCTGATACTGGGTTTTGTCGTGCCTCGTGACCTTTTCTCGAACAGTAACTGCAGTGCTGCAAAATATTAACACAAGCTCCAATCCTCAGCCTTGCTGCTTGTGTGGCAAACACCTTAAGTGCTAAGTCATCTCTCTAGCCATTTTACTTTGTAAATATTTATATTTCACATATGTGACATCCTGCAATATTCGATTGTATAATATACTCCAGGTACAGTATACAGGGAACTCATCCCTTTAAGGGCTAAAATGCACACACATACATGCTACATACATACATATGTGTATTGCATTTGACTGCTCACTTCTCTTTCCATCTCTTCATACATACCTGGATGGTCACAGCCTTTGATGACATCTGCACTTTCATATCCACTGCAGCATTGTCCTCTAGGTTTTGAGTCCTCTGAATTCGTCAATTTCCCAAATCTCAGGTATGCTTTAGGGTGTTAATGGAGGCAGTTGGTCTGTGGAGACTCAGTCTACGTATCTCCAGGGGGCACGGGTTGCTCTCCTTCCAGCTCAGATTCACTGTGACATTCTCTCATTTGTCACTCAAACATGGACGCTGCTGTATGTCGCAGCTTCCGAGCCTTCCCTGGGTCTCTGAAGAGCTGCTTATCTCAGGAGCCGCGCTGGACAGCACCTGCCCTACAGATCACACTTCTCTTCAGCTGCTGCCATGGTTGCCAGGCTGGGGTCAGCCCTTCTCTGGCTCTTCTGCTTTGATCACTGCTCCACATCCATTCAGGAAACTAGGCTCAGAAGAGCTGGGACCTGAAACACATTCGTTACTCCCTCCNAGGTCTTCACTGTGCTCTAGGACCAAGGATGAAAGTGGGGTACTCATTATTTTCTGACTTCCTGATGACATCTAGCTTGGGTGACAATTTGGAAAGAATTAGGATGAGCATCGCTGTTCTGGATATGTGGAATCCAAAATGTTCTAGCACAGGAAATGGCTAAATTTGGAATTTTGGATTAGGAATGTGCAGCCATGTGCTGCCAGGAGCCAAAACCTGTATTGGCTATAATTAAGCTATCTCAGCTCAGGTAATCTTCAGTCTCTGTTTCCTGAGTAACAGGTTCCTTTCCAGATTTCTTGATTAGGTGTCTTAAGGAAAGTCCCAGGCCCCAGAAATAGGTTGGTACTTCCTTATCTTTTTGTCAGTCAGGGACTTCTGCTATCCTGACCTTCCTGAGAAAACATCTTGCAGGCAGGTTACCTAGCAACCTAATTGCCCTGACCCACACCCCCAAGCACAAGCTCCTGCTATATAATCAATTGGTGAAAAAATAAACTTTGCAGCTTGATCAGAATCCTGTCTTGCTGTCATTCTTCGTGTCTCTTGTCCCTTTTATTCACTGTTCCCCCTTCTAGGGTCTCTGCTGAAGACCCCACTGGCCGAGGCAATGTGCATATGCAGATATTTTAAAAAGTTGAGCCTGATGTGGTGGCACATGCTTAGAATCCCAGAGTAAGGAGTTCAAGGTTATCTCTGGCTACATAGCTGAGTCTCAGGCTAATCTGGGCTACATGAGGCCCCATCTCAACAAAACAACAAAACAAATGAAACACAGAAAATTGAAATATGAAACATTTATTTTAGATAAGGGCTACTCAACCTGTAACACAAGGCTGAGGAATGTGGCCCCTTCCTTAGTTCCTGTTGAGTACTGAGGGTTCATATTACCTTCTTGTGATTGCCACTGCTGTATAGCTGTCTTAGGGTTTCTACTGCTGTGAAGAGATACCATGATCATGGCAACTCTTATAAAGGAAACATTTAATTGGGGTGGCTCACTCAGTTTCAGAGGTTCAGTCCATTATCATTATGATGAGGAGCATGCTGAGAGTCCTACATCTTGTAGGCATCAGGAAGTCAACTGAGACACTAGGCAGTATCCTGAGCATAAGAAACCTCAAAGCTCCCCCACCAACAGTGACACACTTCCTCCAACAAGGCCATGCCCACTCTAACAAAGCCACACCTCCTAATAGTGCCACTCCCTATGAGATTATGGGGGCCAATTACATTCACACTACAACAACAGCTTTGCTCTCTCTGTTTTGCTCTCTCTCCCTTTATTCTGTGAGCAGCTGGGCCATGATATACTTTCAGGCACAGTGCTGGGCACTGGGAACAGAGTGGCAAGTAACAGAGATCCAGACGGATTAAGGGTGTGTGCTAACGTTGCATGACTTGTTTACTATAGTGGCTATTTTTCCTCTGATCCTCAAATAAATTTTATTGGGGACACATAAAATATCGCCACATCTCTGCAGGGCCTAGGGTGCAGTGCTGACATTTCTGTTGAACCCTGGATTCAGTTCCTTGGTGCCTTATTTTTCTCACCTACAAAATGGGGATAGTAATAGCACCTGTCTCACAGAGTTTTAGGAGATTTTAGCGTATTTTGTGTTTTCAGTGTTAGGAATCAAGCTCAGGGTCTCATATAAAATACACATTTCAGTCTGGTTTTTTGTTGTGGTTGTTGTTGTTTGTTTGTTTTTTCCCCAAGGATGGCAGTTAACTGAATGCTTCTTCACTCATACCCCCTGCTGAACAGGAGCCCACTGACTCCCCACATCATCCCATGCCAACAGGAAGTAGTCAGATTTGAGCTGGCATCCATATACCCAAGAAGGTTGGAATATTCGGCAGGAACTTCTAGCTGAGAAAGCCCCTTTCCTGCTTCTCCAAACCTGCCCTCTCAGAAAAACCACCAAAAAGTCCAGTTCTGCATTCCTAGAGGTTTCAGCAGCTCCTCCCCTGAAGCTGCCAGCTGCCCAATACCTGTCTAAAGCATTATAACTGAACACAAAACCAGCTTGTGGTGGACACATCATCACCCTGTGCCTACAGGATACTTAAGCTCCTTCCTTTAGATTGGCCATGTGATTTTTTTTTTCCTGCCCTTTCCCCAAATGGATCTCTGACTGCTGGAGAACTCACATGAAAGTTGCTTTGCTCAGAATAAACCTAGTCTTTTACTTTTAATTTGGCTTGATTTGGCTTACTGCATCAGCAGAGAAACCTATTATTGGGGTACAGAAAACCATTCAGCTGTATTGAGGCCATGCTATTGTAATAAAATCTGAGTCTATAGAGGAAGAGAGTGAGTCACAAAGTGGAACACTGTGCAAGTTTGTTCCTATACGTTCCAAGAGGAAGTTGAGAGTGAAACGAACTGCAGGACTGCAGGCAGAACTGACAGATAACATAGTGGGTCTGCAGTCTGACTGAGGTGAGAGAAAGCTAGGAAGGAGCAGAAGATAAGGGAGATGTCCAAGTGGGTCTGAAAGAGCCAGACCACATGGAGAGCTTAAACTGTGGGTCCCCCAGGCTGCTGGGAGAGGGGAGCAAGCAGGAAAGATGTCCACGTGGGTAACAGTAGGCTATAGGAGCCAGACAAGTACACCTGTCCATGTGGAAAGTAATCCTGCTTAAAAGGAGCCTACGTGTTTCTCTCGGGGTTGCCATTTGCCACTTTATCAGATGGTTTGACCCTAGCATGCTGGATTTTTTTTATTAAATGCTCTTGCTGATTGTATACATGACTGGTGGGTTTTTTTTTTATGGGACTTCTCATAGACCCTAACAAATACCCCTTGGATAATTAATACTAAGGGTTACCTAATGGTACCTCAGATTCTATTATTTGGGATCTTTACAAATACTCTGAGCAATTGGGAAAATGGAAAGAGATTTCCCCATTCCCTATTTCTCTTCTTCAAGCCCTGTTTATTTTTGTCTAGTATCCCTACCACCACCATACACATACTGTGTAAATGTCCTGTCTTTTAAGTTACCATAGGTGGATCTGTAAGTTTGTTGCAAAGTGGGAGCTAGGAACCAGACCTAGCANGAGGGGAGAAAGAAAACAGCTGCAATATGCACACACCCTGCACACATGCTTCACTGGCTGGTGCATCTCCCAGCTCACTCCTGCAGCATCCTTTGACTATAGCCAGGACTCAAAACTTTCCTACCTCTAAGCTTTCTTTGTTCTCAGCTTACTGGATTCAGTTTAACAGGGATTCAAGTGTCTCTTAGATATGAGTGGCATTAGACTGTTGTTTTATGCTGTCCTACTTGAATTAAAATCTGTCTCCAGAGTTAGGGTATGGCTCCCCCTCCTTTAGATCCAAGCATGCTTGTTTAAAGGTTTCTTCCAAAATCTCTGTCCCATATCAGGCGAGCCACCTGCTGTGTGATGCAGAAAGGAGAGCAAAACAAAATAAAGAGACAGACTATTCCCAATAGGGACTATTGCTATACATTTCATACTCTTTTGGTTTTGGTTTAAATCTCTAAAAATTTTGCTAAGATATAAATCTTATCTCAAGATTTGTAAAACTATTGTGTAAACTTCCGGTATCTCAAGATTTGTAAGCATATTGGGTATGATTAAAACTCTGTAAAAATTGTGACAGAAGAGTTAATTTAAAATTCATAACACCAGGGTTGATAGTTAAAAATCTATACAGAGGTAATCTTAAAGGAAACATGTGGCTTGCTGCCATCTTAGCTGCTGTCCCCTCACTGGGATGTAGTTAGCCATGTGGCTGACCACCATTTTTCCTAGGATTGGAAAGGATGGATTTTGCCATGTGACCTCACTCCCATCTTGATAAAAGTGACCACATGACATAAGCTAATCAAGGAAAAACAACTCCTCCTAGCTGTGAGGCCCAAATCAGATGATTCTTCCAATATTTTTGATCACACTAATGAGTCTCAACCATATTCTGGAACCGTTTCCGGCATCCTGGACCCATATCCTGCATCCTGGACCCACATCCGGCATCCTGGACCCACATCCTGCATCCTGGATCCACATCCTGCATCCCTGGACACAGTCCCTTCTCTTCCTCTCTAGTCTCTCTGGGTTCTCTTTCTCCCTTCTCAGAGATAGGCTACCTACCCAGTCAGGGCTGAGGCAGTTCTGTAGACGAAAGTATGTCCGGTTTTGGTCCTGATCCCGCCTGGCTCCCACGGCACTTAGACCCAAGTAAACACACAGAGGCTTATATCATTTTTAAACTATGGCCCTGGCAGGCTTCTCGATAGCTAGCTCTTACATCTTAAATTAACCCATTTTATAAATCTATGTCGCCACATGTTCCACATGGCTTTACCTGTGTGCCGTTACATGCTGCTGCTTTCTAGATGGCAGAATGGCGTCTGCCCAGCTCTGCTCTCTGCTTCTCTTCCCCTAGTTCGAATGTCCCGCCTAACCTTATTCTGCCTCACCATTGGCCAAACAGCTTTATTTATCAACCAATCAGAGCAACACATTTTTAGAAAGACATTCCCATCACAGTTCCTAACCAGGACCCTGAATAAAATTACAATATCCCAGGGGGCATCCTTGCTAGGGATCAGTTTGTAACTTGCCTCCTCACAGGCCATCCTTAAAGAGGTAAATTATTAAAAAAAAAATCCAAGAGGTCATGCAGGACAAACATGATAACCCATCTCAATTACTAGACCACCTCACAAAGGCCCTCATATAATATACCAATCTGGATTCTGAGACCCCAGGTGGAAAGCAACTCCTTATGACCTACTTCTTCTCCCAGAGTTTTCCCTGATACTAGGGTTAAACTTAAATGTCTAGAGAAAGGACCCCTGACTCCATAGGCAGAAGTCTTAGCAATGGCCTTTAAAGTGTACCATGGGAGAGATTTTTTTAAAAAAAGCCCAAAACAAAAATACCTGATGCTAGCAAAAGCCTTTGGATTGGCCATAGCAACTGCCCAGGCTCCCTGCCTCCCAAAGCCCAAGAATCCCTGGGTCTGTGTTTCAAACACAGTTAGGAGGGTCACTGGATCCAGGCCTGTCTGATTCCTCATAAACCACCCAAACCATGTCCAAGGTGCCATTAAGAAGGTCATTGGGATGTTCACTGCCCCCAAGTCCCTCGAGGCATGGACATCAAGCCCAGATGGCCCTTCAGCTGACCTAAATTTGGCCATAGATGAGGGGGCCCTGACCACTGCCATCTCCCACTGAGAGCATCAAGTAGTCATCATAGTTTCAGGACAATCTATCTCTCTCCTTCTGGACACTGGGGCCACCTATTTAGTTCTGACAGAATTTTAGGGACCCATATCTTCTTGTTCCCCTATTGTCGGGGTAGGGTGACAGCTTTACAAGCCTCATGAAACCTCTCCAATTACATCACCCAGGCTCAATACCCACTCTCTCTCCACAGCTTCAGGGGACTTAAGCCTCTTATCTCCAACCACTTCTCTCTCCCCTTCTACTGGGTAAGTGTCACTACGGAGCACCC
>LZPO01044402.1:427357-445766 GCA_001675575.1 Neotoma lepida
GTCTCTAACTCCAGTTTGGAGCACGTACATGGTTCACAAGACATACATACCTCATACACACACACACAAAAAAAAAACAAATAAGTATTTTTTTATAAGTCTTCTCAAGTGGCTGTGCAAATCTACACACTGAGCAATATACTCTCCTTAAACCTAGTATAATTGCTTATTTTCCCAAGGCACAGTTAAGACTATGTTAACAAGCAGGCTGTGGTAGGGCATGCATACCTTTAGTACCAGCACCTGGGAGGCAGAGGCAGGCAGATCACTGTGAGTTCAAGGCCAGCCTGGTAATAAGTTCTATATCAGCCAAGGGCTTGCATACTGAGCCCTTGTCTTTTGTTTGCTTTTGTTTTTTGTTTTTTTGAAATTGCTATGTAGTTCTGGAGTGAGACTCTGTCTTCAAACAAACCAACAACAAGTGGGCTATGCTTCCATGTCAGCCATGGTAGCTCAGACTATGAGCACAGCACTTGGAAGGCTAAGGCAGGAAGACTGATCAGAGTCCAATGCCAACCTAGGCTACGTGTTTTCCAGAATAGCCTGGGCTACATGTTGAACACATGTTTAGCTTGGTAGTGGTGGTGCACACCTTTAATACTAGCACTCAGGAGGCAAAGGCAGGTGGATCTCTGTGAGTTCAAGGCTAGCCTGGTCTAGGACAGCCAAAGCTACACAAAGAAATCTTGTCTCCAAAAACCAAAAACCAAACCAAAACAAAGACACAACAGCAATAACAAACAACAACAACAACACATGTTTATGCTTCTCAGGCTTACCTACCATGCACAAGCCCTGCATTTGATCCCCAGCACTGCAAACAAGAACCATGTAAAACTAAATATCAGGCCAGTGAGATGGCTCAGCAGGCAAAGGCACTTGTTGCCACAGGAGATAACCTGAGTTCAATCTCTGGGACATACATGGTGGAAGGAGAGAACCAACTCCTGAAAGTTGTCTTGTGCCCTGTATACATGTGACATGGTTTGTGTGTATGCACACAATTTTAAAATGTTTAATAGAATAATTCATTGTCAGAGTTCACTGGTCATGTCCCTTTCTAGGGAGTCACCATGTTTCATTAGCTACCAAGTGTCCTGAGCCAACTCATCTTGCTGAGATAAAAGCTTCCTTATGCAGGTTTGTTAAAAGAATCTCACTCTAGCCCAGCCTGGCCTCAAACTCAGCAGTTCTCTTGCTCCAACTGTTTTGGTGCTTGGATCTTGGCATAGGTTATAGCATAAGCTACAATACCTGGCTCCTTTATTCAGTTTTGTTTTCTTCAGGGTATCAACTTCATTTGTCACCAGTCCCAATCAAGGAAAGTAAAGATCCTCTTTTCAACAACAGCCAAGAAAGACAGCATGCATTAGCATAATCAGAGGCTTTTCTCTGTCCCAAATAATCATTCAGAAGCTTATATTAATTATAAATGCTTTGCCAATGGCTCAGGCTTATTGTTAGCCAGCTCTTACATTTAAATTAACCCATTTCTATAAATCTATATATTGCTATATGGCTTGTGGCTTATCAGTTCTTTCATATCTTGCTTCTTCAGCATCTGCCCTGACTCAGTCTTTCATCTCTGTTTTCAGTTTGAATGTACTGTCTGACCTTATTATGCCTTGCCATTGGCCAGACAGGTTTTTAACTCACAGAGACTCACCCTGCCCCTGTCTCTCGAGCACTGGGATTAAAGGTGTGCACCACCACCACCTGGCTTCAGACAGCTTTATTTATCAACCAATGAGAGCAACACAAATTCATATTGTACAGAAAGACACCCCATAGCACATACCTGTGAGGGCACAGCCTCCTTTTTACATCTTATTTATTACAGTTGTTAATAGTTGCTCTGTACTTCTTCAGAGTGAACTTTTCTTTACTTCATATACCCAGAAGACACATTCAACTTTTTTCAAAAGAGCAATCTTCCCCAGAGGTGAATTTTACAACTGTCCCTGGAGTGCTTCTGTTGGGTAAATCTCTTGGCTCACAAGTGGCAGAAACCAATGTCAACAGTCTAAGCAGGGAATCATTCTAAAGATTCAAGTATATTATAAGGCACAAATATACAAATACACATTACACATAAGCACATGCACACACTCACCCCAAAACAAAAAGAAAAAGAAAAACAAAACAACAACAAACTCAGGGATGGAGAGATGGCTCAGCTTCTCAGAGTCCTGGTGGCTCTTCCAGAGGAAGAGCATGGTGGCTCACAACTGTCTGTTACTCCAGTTCCAAGATGATCTGACTCTCTCTTCTGGCCACGACTAGTACTGCACTCACATAGTACATATTCAGACATACATACACATAAAATGAAAATAAATAAAACAAATCTTTGGGTTGGAGAGATGGCAGAGAAGTTAAGAGCACATATTGCAGGGCTGGAAAGTTGGCTCAGTGGTTAAGAGCACTTACTGTTCTTGCAAAAGACCGAGGTTCAATTCCCAGCACTCACATGGAGGTTCACCACTTCCCTCAGACACCAAGCATACATGTGGTACAAAGACATACATGCAGGCAAACCATTCATACACACAAAATAAACCAAAAAGAAAGAAAGAAAGAAGGAAAGAGAGAGAGAGGAAGGAAGGAAGGAAGGAAGGAAGGAAGGAAGGAAGGAAGGAAGGAAGGAAGGAAGGAAGGAAGGAAGGAAAGCACATACAGCTCTTGCAGGAAGAAGATCAGAGTTCAGTTCCCAGCACTCACTTCAGGTGGCTCACAACGACCTGTAACTCCAGCTTGAGGTCATCCAATGCCACAGGGATCCACAGGCACAGCACTCATGTGCACATACCCACAGAGAGACAAACTCATAATAACAAATGTCTTTTAAAATACCTGGGGCTAGTAAAATGGCTCAGCAGTTAAGAGCTCTGGCTGCTCTTCCATGAAACCTTGGTTCAATTTCCAGCACCCACATGGCAGCAGATAACCCACTGTAACTCCAGATCCCAGGATCTGATGTCCTCTTCTGATCTCTAAAGGCACACAAGTGGTAGACAGGCATACATATAAGTAAACACACATACACATTAAAAAAATAAAACACAAAAAATGTTCTCATTAAATGTTGGTCCAGTACCCTCCTGTAATCCAGTTAATATTGGCTAGAGAGTTGGGTGTGTTCCTGCAGGTCTGTAGCCCAGCTACTCAGGTGACTATAGTAGGTGGATCACTTAAACATATGTCTGGAATCCATCATTTCACGAAATTGAATTTAAAAATCTTTTTGATTTATTTATTGTATGTGTAAGAGAAGACAACTTATGCAAGTTCCAGGGATAGAAGCCAGGTGATCAGGCTCGACTTAAAGGCCCTCTACCTGATGAGCCATCTCCCCTGTTTATGAGGTTCAGGTATTTGAACACTAGATCTCCAGTCAATGGCATTCTTTAGGGGAGGTTACAGGAGGTTCAGCCTCATTAGAGGAAGTATGTCACTGGGGGATGGCTTTGAGGACTCATAACTTTGCCCTCACTTTCAGTTTAATCTCTGCTTCATGTTGGAAGATGTGATCTCTCATGTTCCTGCTCTAGCTGCCTGCTTCCACGGTGCCCTCATCATCATGGACTCTAACCTCTGGACTTGTAAGCCAAAATAAACTCTTTATTCTATAAGCTTCCTTGGTCATGGTATTTTATTACAGCAATAGAAAAGTAACTAGTACAAGGCTTCATGTATCCCAGGCTGGCCCCAGACTCACTATGTAGACAGGGATACTTACAGGTATAGTCAAATGGAAATTATAAGATAGTAGGAAAATGGAACCTGGCTTAGTCCATTTATGCTACTGTAACAAAATACATGAGCTTGGATAATTTAAAAACAATACAGATTTATTCATCAAAGTTTGGAGGCTTAGAGGACCAAGATCAAAGCACTAGTAAGTTTCATGCCTGGTGAGAACCCAGTGGTGGTTTCCAAGATAATCCCTTGTTGCTGAGTTACAGAGGATGTCCTCACATGGGAAAGAGAAAAGATGTGTGATGGGAATGTCTTTCTGAAAATGTGTTGCTCTGATTGGTTGATAAATAAAGCTGTTTGGCCAATGGTGAGGCAGAATAAGGTTAGGCGGGACATTCGAACTAGGGGGAGAGAAGCAGAAAGCAGAGCGGGGGCAGACACCATTCTGCCATCTAGAAAACATGTGAGGACACACAGGTAAAGCCATGTGGAACACGGGGCGACACAGATTTATAAAATGGGTTAATTTAAGATGTAAGAGCTAGCTAGTGAAAAGCCTGCCACGGCCATAGTTTTAAAAATGATGTAAGCCTCTGTGTGTTTACTTGGGTCTAAGTGGCCGTAGGAGCCGGGCGGGACCGGAACTGGGGACAGGACAAACTTTTGCTTACAGATGTGGGCTGGGGCTTTGTAGCATGACAGTACTTCTGCCTGGGTTCAATCTCCATTCCCAAAGAAGGGTGTGAAGAAACTCAAGAAGAGACAAAGGCCTAAATAAAAACCTAGCTCCCCCTAACCTTTGTGCAAGGCTGTGAATCGAATCCCTGAGGCTCTGAACCTGACTCAGAAGGTCCACAAGGGATTCCTCTTGGCCCTGTCTTATTAGAAAGCAGCTTTCAGCCTGGCGTGGTGGCACACACCTTTAATCTTAGAACTGGAGGCAGAGGAGGCGGACGGATCTCTGAGTTGGAGGTTTACAGAGCGAGTTCCAGGACAGTTAGGACTACACAGTGACACCTTGCCTTGAAACCTCACCCCACAAAGGAAAAAAAGAAAAAGAAAGCAGCTTTCTTGCTGCTTTATGTTGGTAACTGACTTTCAACAAATGACTTTGGGAGAGATTCCAACCATGGCAGATATTCTGTAGAAGAAAATAAATCATAAATTGTTCATTTTTAACATTTTGCATATTTTGAGAATATAGTTTTCCTAGGTTTATATAGTGGTGATTTGTTTCATTGTGTTTTAACAGGTCTCACTCTTTAGTTATGGGTGTGCTGAACTTTAGGTGAGTCACCTGCCTCTGCCTCCCCAGGGCTGGGATTGGAGTTATGAGCCATCACACCTGGCTGCTATTCTTTCATTTGGGACTTTTTAAAAATTACATTTTGGCCTGGGGTGGTGGCATGCCTTTAATCCTAGTACTTGGGAGACAGAAGGATGTGTGAGTTCAAGACCAGCCTGGTCTACACAGCAAATCCAGGACTAAATAGAGAGACCCTGCTTCAAAAAAATAATTAAAAATAAAATAATAAAAACTACATTTAAGACATCTTTATGTTTTTATTGTATTAGTATTTTGCCTACATATATGTATGCATACTTGATGTTTTTGGAGGCCAAAAGAGGGTGTCAGATCCACTAGGATGGGAGTTATGGACATTGTGAGCTGTTATGTGAGTATGGATAATCAAACCCAGGTCTTCTGCAAGAGCAGCCAATGTTCTTAATCACTGAACCATCTTTCCAGCCCCAAAATTACATTTATTTGTGTTTGTGGATGTGTGTTACTTGTTTTTGCTCTTTTGAGGGACCTGCTAACCAGCTCCCAAATAAATCACACACGGAGGCTTATTCTTACTTATGAATGCCTGGCCTTAGCTTGGCTTGTTTCTTGCCAGCTTTCCTTACCTTAAATTATCCCATCTATCTTTTGCCTCTGGGCTTTTCCTTTTCTATTCCTATCTACCTTTATTTGTTTCTTACTCTGTGGCTTGCTGTGTAGCTGGGTTCTGGGTCTTTCTCGTTCTATGGCTCCTTCATCTCCTCCCAGTTTTCTCCTATTATCTCTTCTCCCTGCCTGCCAGCCCCACCTGTCCTTTTTCCTGCTTCACTATTGGCCATTTAGCTCTTTATTAGACCATCATGTGTTTTAGACAGGCACAGTAACACATCTTCACAGAGTTAAACAAATGCAATATAAACAAAAGTAACACACCTTAAAATAATATTCCCCAACAGGTAGGGGTGTGTGTGTGTGTGTGTGTGTGTGTGTGTGTGTGTGTGTGTGTCACAGACAGTGTATTAAGACTTGAGATACACGTAGGCCTCTCCTCTCCCTCATGGGCATGGATGCTGGGATGGACTCAGGTGGAAGAAGAGCATGGAACTGTACCTTGGCCTTCCAGGACCTTATGATAAATCTCCCGTGCTGTAGTGAGTCTTCTTTCTGTGGTGATATATTGTGTCCTCCAATATACTGTGTCCCCCAATAAAATTTATCTGAAGATCAGAGGAAAAGGCCAGCCACTATAAGTAAAAACAGAANTCAGGCAATGATAGCACATTTAGTCTTTAATCCTATCATTTGGGAGGCAAGGATCTGTCTGGATCTCTGTGAGTTCAAGGCCACACTGGGGAACAGAGCCAGGCATGGTGACACATGCCTTTAATCCCAGCACCAACCATAGTGGTCTGGAGGTCTGTACAGACAGACAGGAACTTACAGAGCTAGGAAGGAAGAGGAAGTAATGTAGCTGGGCTGAGAGAGCCAAGGAGAGAACAGAACAAATAGGCATATAGGCTTAGGTATACAGGGAGCCACGCTCTCTTTGGAAGCTGTGGAGTTGGGGAGGTGAGGTTAGCTGTGGCTCTTCCTATTCCTCTGATCTCTCTCAGGCTTTAACCTCAATTTCTGGCTCCATGTTTTTTATTTAATAAGACCATTTAGAAATTTGTCTACATCCTTCCTAATAAATTCCTTTACCCTTTAAGCAGACTCTGCGGATTTCTCATAATAAAACCCTGTCTTGAAAAACAAACAATAAAAGGCAAGTATTGACTGCCTTGATATAGAATTTTATATTTGTTTGTTTGTTTGAGACAGGGTCTTACCATGTAGCTCTGGCTAGACTGGAAGACCAGGCTGGGCTAGAACTCAGAGATCCTGCCCCTAAGTGCTACAATTAAAGGTGTGCACTACCACAGCCCAGCTTACTATACCATTTTAAAAGCTTACTATCAGTCAGGTATAACTTCCTATACAGTTGTTTTGGAAGATGAGGCAGGAGCCAACCTGGGCAACATAGAGATACATACACAAAACAGGGCTACATAGCTTATTGGAGCACTTGCCTGGCATGTACAAGACCCTGAGTTGGATACCAAGTACTACAAAAACTAAACATACAATTAAAGATGAGAATGGTGGAGCATGCCTGTGATCTCACCACTCAGGAGGCAGAGGCAAGAGAATCAGTTCAAGACCAACTGCAACTACATAAGACCCTGTCTCAAAACAAAAATTTAAAAAACCACCACAAAAGAATAAGGCCAGAGTGATCCACTCTGAATAATGACAGAGATGCTCTGCTCCTCTCCACCTTCAAGACTATGAATAAAACGATTTCATCACAAAAAAATGCAATCAAATCAGATCTNAAATGGTTAGTGGAAAACAGTTGGTGAGAAATGGAAGTTGTAAAGCAATATACTATGTGCTACATAACACACTAAATGTATTAACCCTTTCTGATATCTTTCATAATGAGATCACAATCCTGAAAAACAAAGTATTTTTCTGGTGTGGGTTTTTTAAGATTCTTTTTTTAAAAATATATATATATATATATATATATATATATATATTGGAGTGATCTCTATATATTTGCCTATTACCTATGGTCTGGACATATAGTATGTGTTTCTTACTTCATAATTGTTCTTATATGTAGTTTCATTTATATATATATATTTTTATATATTATATATATCTGTGCTGTGCACCACCTGCATGCAGTGCCCAGAGAGGCCAGAAGAAGGTTTTTGATACCCTTGGAACTGGAGTTGCAGACCGTTGCTAGTTGTCATGTGGGTGCTGGAAACAAACCCAGATCCTCTGGAAGAGCAGCCAGTACTCTTAACTTCTGAGTCATCTCTCCAGGAGCCCCGAAAGTGTATTATTTGTTTGTTTGAGGCAGGGTCTCTC
The DNA here is from genome assembly GCA_001675575.1 of Neotoma lepida. Classification (NCBI taxonomy): domain Eukaryota; kingdom Metazoa; phylum Chordata; class Mammalia; order Rodentia; family Cricetidae; genus Neotoma; species Neotoma lepida. Next base: position 435,264 of record LZPO01044402.1, read on the forward strand.
TACATAGCCCTGGAACTCACTATGTAGACCAGGCTGGCTTCAAACTCACAGAGATCTGCTTACCTCTGCCTCCTAAGTGCTGGGATCAAAGGCCTGTGCTACCACTTCTGGCTACACAGTGGTTTTTATTTTTATTTTTTTAATGTCTATTTGTATATGAATTTTACTTACACACATGTTACATGGGACATTATTTTCCATTCAGGTTTCTGGAATGCTTGCACAAGACAAGTCTATTTTTAAAAACTCAATTTATTTTAAATAAAGTTTCATTGGAATAACAAATTTTATTATGGCTTACAGTCCTGTTAATAAATAGCACTATTACTGGAGCCTGGAAAACTGTCTCCAGCACTGAGGCAACTAGGCAGTCTCACAGGACACAGAATAGGCAGTCTGTTGGTCCAGAATATGTTAGGACTCCAGAGAGAAGTTTCTAAAACAAGGTAAGAACTTGTGCTTTTATCAAGTTGGCAGTGAAGTATATAGAAACACTGTGAAGTTCTGGAAAAAAAAGGCAATTTTACTTGAGATGATAGTTATAAATATGATAATCTAAAATAAAACAAGAAAAAAGAGACAGTGACAATTCTCATTTTCTCACTGAAACCAAAGGTTTAAATAGAGAAGTAATCCATGAACTGACCTGCAGTATTACAACTGAAATTACATTTAAGATTTGTAAGGAGCCAAAAAATGGCTCCTTAATAATACCTACAGGGTCCCATGTGGCTCTGGCTGGCCTCAAACTCCCTTTGTGCTTGAAGATGACCTTGAACTTCTGATCCTCCTACCTCCACCTCCAGGGTGCTGAGATTACACTATGAATCATCTACTTGAATAATAACTTTAATATGAAAGGTTTGTCATATATCTCATATAACATATGATACATCAATTCCAGCTCTACTTGTATAACTTTGGAAAATTTATTTAATCTCTCAATGTCAAACCCATCCTTTAAGTGGAGATAACAACAGNGTCCAACTCTGTGATGAATGCCCTTGAGTCACTTCTATTGTGTTATAAACACCTAAAAGCTATTTTTATTAATAAATTCATGTATGTTTATTCAAAGATAATACAAACTAGGGTTATAAAATAAATGAAACATAGATTCTCATGGTCTATTAGATAAGGATCTTAAGAAGTCACCCGAGGACCTCTTAAGTTATTTACCCATTTATGTCTTTGTCGCGACCCGCACGGCACAAGTCCGGATCTGGCGGAGGGAGTCNGGATTGAACGCAGCACACACTGTCAGATTGCAAGCAGCCAGGACCTTTATTCACCGAACATCTCTTACTGGAACTGGGACTAGAAGCAGCCGAAAGAGCCGAACNTCTTTCATCATTCCCTTCTGCCTTATATACCCTCTGAGAATGGCCCTGCCACGTGCCTCAGCACCTGGGGTCAAGGAAAGGTCAGCATGTTCCAGAAAGCCACAGCTGCAAAGCATTCATCCTCTCAGCACTCAAATGGAACAACCTGAATAGCATCACGGAACTCAGCATACAGGAGGAGTGGGAGCACATACAGCTGGACCCAGAGATATTTTGCTTCCAACATGTCTTAATTATTTATATATTTATTTATCTATTTGGGGATGCACATACCAGCGTGTATATATGGTGGCCAGAGAACAACCTTCAGGAGTTGGTTCTCTACATTTGTGGGTACTGGGGATAGAACTAGGTCAGTCTTGGTGCTAAGTGTTGCCACCACTGAACACTCTTGCCTACCCAAGACCATCTTCTTGAAAAGTTCCTGAAAGCCAGGCATTGTAACACATACCTATAACTCCAATACTCAGGAGGAGCTGTAGGAGGGATGCTGCAAAGTCTAGGCCAGCTTGGGCTTCATAGTAAGTTCCAGGCCACTCAGGAAGTATAAATAAATAAATAAATAAAAAGCTTATGAAAAACAGCAATTTTAAATTTTACTTTTGCTTTTTGAGACACAGTCTCTCTTTACAGCCTAGGATAGTCTCCAACTCTCAAATCTCTCAAATGTCAAACTGATTACAGCAAAGAGCCTCCATGCCCTAATTTAAAGATTCAGTGATACAAATTTGAGCTTTAAGCTCATACTACTGGCACTGTGGGTTGGAGAGTTCCATGTCACACAAGCTATCCTACCCATTGTTAGGATGATTCATTACATCTCCACTCTATATACATTAGGTATTGGAGGGCATCCCTCCTTATCCGAGTTTTATACTATCGTAGTCTCAAGGTGAGCTTCAAAAACCAAAGAGGAAATCAGTTCCCAACTAAGCATTCCCAGGGCCTGCCTCTCTGACTAACGGCCTTCCCAGGGACCTAGGCATTGCCATACAATGTGGGCTCTATTGCTAGCAAATACCAGGTCCTGAAAGGTGGATTCTCCATCTGGGAGTCAGGAGGTTAGCAAACTGCCTTATCTTGGGCCAGCAAACCAAACGGAGAAGGCTGTGTATTCTGAGAGAATAGTGGGCCACATCTGGGTGTCCCTAGGGCAGAGTGAAAAAGGTAGTGTTGGCTATAGATCTGCCCCACAACATCCCCTCTGCCCTATGCCACTTGTTCTTGGTTAGGTGACTGACTCCAGATGATATAACTAGAGCCAAAGGAGCTATAGAGCCCATTCCAGATAAAGAGGCAGATCAGGGCAGGGGTTTTCTCTTTGGTTACACAAGTAGACTCACAGCACTATTTAAAGACAGTCTCACTATTGTAGCCCTGGCTGTCCAGGAATTGGATGCATGTGGGGTGGCTATCCACCAACCCCACAGTTCCCCAGAGTTTTCTTGGGTGTGAGTAGCAGAAAATATTAAATAGAAGGATTTTAGATTGTGGAGAAAAGATAGAAAATAAAGGATAGCCTCGAGAGGGCCCAGAACCTATTTCACCGGCCCCGACTATCTCGGCTCCAGGGTATTTATAGAAAAGCCAAGGGGTAGAGCAAAAGACCTTCCCCAGCAAAGCCACATGCAGACCATCTCAGACACCTGCACTCAGGCCCGTGGTCCAATCATCCTCTCTATGCAGAACTGCTGGGTAAAGNCACTAGGAACCTGAAAATGGGCTCCCACAGGTCCCCCTTTCTTAATATATAAAAAACAACTCCTTATTAAGACCTTACAGCAGTCTCTATAGCTGTCACACCTCCCAAATATGGGAGTAGAGGATGATAAAAGATGGCATTTCTTTTGGGGAATAGTCTAAGGTGACTACAGCAGTCTTAGCTGCATCAAGGCCTTTCTAAACCAAACATCTCTTAATGCAATTGCAAACTTAAAGAACCCCTTAAGCTTCATCATAAACAGGTTAACACAAATATTGTTACACATAGTTACAGTTTTCTCAATCTTACAATTTAAACTCTTTTTTTTAAAGATTTATTTATTATGTATACAGTGTTCTGTCTGCATGTGTCCCTGCAGGCTAGAGGAGGGCACCAGATCTCATTACAGATGGTTGTGAGCCACCATGTGGTTGCTGGGAATTGAACTCAGGACCTCGGGAAGAGCAGTCTGGATTCTTAACCACTGAGCCACCTCTCCAGCCCCAATTTAAACTCTTAACAGAATTATTTGAACATAAATGTTGCTATATAGTTACAATTTTCTCAATCTTAGAACCATTTAAATTTCTTGCTAACAGAACATAGGATAAACTTCTGATGTACTCACAACTTAAATATTTTCTTAACTTCACTGAACCAGGGTGCATTAATATCAATAGGTTAACAATTTCATGACCATTATTATCCTACACATACATTCAATCTTAATTCACTCACAACTCCCCCTTTTCTTTATAAATTTAACAAAATCTCGAACCTAATTAGAAAAAAAACCAAAGTTATAACAATTATAATTCCTTCAAACCCATATTTAAAAGCAATATTCTCCATCTAATCATTAACACTTCGAAAACTTAGCAAAACATCCAAAAGCAGTTTCTTAATAAAACTTGACATTTTAAAGTAATCTCTTAGTATACCATTTGCATTTCTTATTAACCAAACATTAATCCACTCAAATATTTTTTAAATTAAATAGACTAAGGAATATTACTTCCCCNATTTCTTTATAACTTTAGAAAAATTCCAAATTTCTCTATTTAAACAGTTTCATTTGTAACACAAAACCAATTCCATAAGTAATTCCATTTTACATAAACAGTTCCATAAAACATTTCCATTTTTAACACAAAAGAATTCATGAATCACCAGTTAATAAAGCATTTAAGCATACACAAAACTATCTTGAACCTACATAGAAACAATAAATCTCATTTAAACAGTTCCACTTTCAACACAAATAATTCCAGAAAACAGTTTCTAGATCACTATAAGTAAATTCAAAATTGTCCCATTGCAATGAAATCACTATTCATTTAAGTCCCAAAATTCAAATAATACATTCTAGTATCAGCCTTTTAAAATGAAGAAATCCATAACCAAAACCTTTCATAGTTTCATCTCATTTTTTTTTCTTTTTAAGTTCAAAAAGTTCAAATAAATTCTGGTACTAGACTTTCACTTCCAAATATGAAGAAACATTTTACAACCAAAAACTTTTTGCAGTTAATCTCAGTTCAAACAAGCATCTCTGCAACTTTCATTCTCAAGCCAGAGACATTTTTAGTTACAGTAACATTTTAAACTGCACCGTTTTTGCTGTTAGTTCAGGTTTTTCTATGGTGTGTTGATTTTCCATGAATCTCAGCTGTGGGTGCCTTGTTTTGCTGGTTCTGGTGTCCACTATTAGCTTCTTAACTGCTTCTGAAGCTTTTAAACTGCTCAGACTGTCAGCTTGCAGTCTACTAAGACACTACCTTCTGTGTTTCAGGTTAACCATATACGTTAAGCATAGACTCACAATCAACATTTACACTGTTTCACAAACTCACATTCAACATATCTTGCTTTACACTTTTACAAACTCACATAGAACATTAATATACTTATTTATATACTTATTTACTTATATCATGGCCATTTCTTTACCTCTTACAAGCTTATTTACTTCTTAAGGAAACTCTGTAGTACTATAGCAAATATACTTCTTATATTCTTATTTAAACTTACAACTAGCATCTTTACTCTTATTTAAACTTACATTTATAACTAGCATCTTCACTTATTTACTTCTTATATTCTTCTTTAAACTTACATTTACACCTAGCATCTTTATTTACTTCTTATACTTATTTACTTCTTACTTCTTAATAAGGTTTTAAAGAAATTCTATAGATTTTAAGCAAACTCTCTATAGGGCTACCATTAGCACATATCTAACTTAGCAAACACCTAAAAGATTTCTTAACGCTTAGAGATTTGACATCTTAATTTTCTACTTTTTACTATTATTATCACTATTAGAAAGATTCTCTTAACTAGACAGGAAATACACATTTCTAAAGTTCAGAGCTTATTAGTTAACTTTGATATTCTGAAAGTTTTTGAGCGTTTGAAACAATCTAATTCTTTAATAAATCTCAATTCTGGGATACTTTTATATCCTTAAGGAAACTTAGAGATATCTCAGTTTACAGAAAACCCAAAAGGAAAGAAAAGAGAAGAAAAACCTTGTAAGGAATATTGTATTTCTAAATTGTTTCCCTAGTCATTCCATAACAGTCAAGTTTCCCATTCAGCAGAAGACAATTGTCTAAGTTAGAGTGGAGTTTCAGACCTGCAGCTTTCAACAGGTTTCCCTGAATTCCAAAACATTGTTGAAACTTCATTTCAAAACTCCTCAGCAGTCTGGAAGTCTCCTTATTCTACTATGCCCAGACTGCAAGATGAAACATCAATACCAGGAAAATTGATTTAGCTGCTTTTCACACTCATAGCTTTTTATTAGCCCAATACTTTTAGCAAGACTGCTATGCTACTCTTCAAAGAATTCAAGANCACAAATGTTTTTTCAGGTTTCACTTCACTAGTTTCTTAACGTCTGATATTATTAACAGCTGTGATATTTAGCATTGATTTCTTATAGAGAACTTTCAGGTGAAGCAACTTTGTTTTATAAGACAGCTAGATTTTTTTGAAGCTTTATCTATAGTCATTTCTTTTTGAATGTCTGTTTTCTTGTCCCTTTATTAGATTTTCAAAGGAATCATTCATTGCAGGCTCTTTGTTCAAAAGCTAAAAGAACTTTAACTTCCCTTGCTTTCTTAAGGATTTTAAAGTGGCTTATTAAACAGTTTCTAGGTAGTCGGTCCGTTTGCCCAAATTCATAACAGCTTCCCTGTGCCAAAGTTCAGACATTTATGTTGTAGCAGAACTTTTAGTTGCTTTACAAAAAGCTTTACCTCAAGGTTAGGGTGAAATTCCATTGAACGACCATAAAGCTCTTAGCAAAACTCTTGCACAGCTATTAGGGAGGATAAGGTATTTTCTCAAAGGAGCAAAAAGCGGCGAAGCACCAAGCTTTGTACCTTTTCAGTTTTTCATTGGAACTTGTTGGAATTCCTGGCCACTCCCCCAGCTAAGTAACTTCACATTCGCACTTCGCGCATGTGCAAAGGGAATCCCACCTCTTCCTCCCTCTCCTTGTCTCTCTCTCTCTCTCTTCCTCTCTCTCTCCACGTGTGGCCACGCACACGTGCTCTGTCTCTCTGTCTCTCTCCCCCCCCTACTTTCTAATAAAGCTCTGATACTGGATTTTGTCGTGCCTCATGACCTTTTCTTGCATGGTAACCGCTGCAAAGTAAAACAAAATAACAGAACTGACATTCAACAAACTCTTAGATGATTTTCCTCCTTCTTATTCTTTTTAAAGCTGTATTTTAAGTTTACTATGAGCATTTTTGAGCCGAACAAACAGTTTTTGGACATTTATGGCCATCTTTAGTGAAAGAACTACCGTCCCCAGAATGCATTTCTGTTCAGCTAGCTTATGTACTTTATTTCTCAAAGTTCTCTCTGGGTCCAGGAGTCAACTTCCTGTTCTTTTACCAGGCTCGTTTACAAAGTTTTCATGGTTTTCACCCGGGAGGTTTGAACCAAGCTTTTTATGTTTTCAACTACGGGACATCAGGAGATTTCTGTTCTCTCCTCAGCTGGCTTTAATAGGTGTTTCTCCTTCATCGGACACACCTCCCAGGATCAGAACCGCACCTGCCTCATTAGTGCTCATTGAGGTGGGCATTTCTGAAAGCAACTTCTCAGGGCATTGTGCATTTTTCTTAGCCAGACAGTGAGAAACAAAAGCATTTACAACAGAGCTTTCCCACTGCTCTTTCAGAGAACCTCTCTCCCAGACAGTTCCCGGTTTGGTCTCAAGTTCATTTCTTTTGCCCCCAAAACAATTCCAATGCCACATTGGTGGCTTTTCCTGCTACTGAAGGTAGGGGCTCTTTGTCTGTTTTTGTTTTCAGGGTCTGTGAGGTTTGTGTTTTTGCCTCATCAGGCCTTTCACCTGACCCAGTCCCCCAGCAGGTTGCTTTTGTTGCTTTTGACTGGGTTCTCACAGACAGAGCCTATGCCAGATGCAAATCACCTCAGGGCTTTACTGCACACCTCATCTCACTGGAGTCAGTTGAAACAAAGCTTTTCTCAGAAAGATCTTTTCTCTGATAGGAAAGAAAGCTTTACTCTTGTATAGTTCTCCATCCTGCCCTGGCTGGGCTCTTTCCCCAGACAGCTTTCCTGACTCAAAACACAGTTCAGCTGGCTTTATTGCTTTCCTCAGCAGCCCTTCCCATTAGAGAAGGATCTGTCTTAGCTCTTTGTAGCTCTGTGCCTGCACTTTCCCGAGTCCATGTGGCTAAGTTCTGGCTAGTTGCTTCTCAACTGTTGGTTAGAAGCGAGGAAACAATGCTTAACAGTTTCAGCTCATTTCTTCAGGGGATCTTTGCATTAGAGCAATTAGGAGCACCTTTTCATTCTGATAAGTGCTCACTCAAACCAAACCCTTGATGCCTCAAACTCAGCTTCAGCTAAAAGGTTCAAGCTTTTTTGCTTTTCCTGGACCAGCAGCCCTTCCCCAGGTCCTGTATGCCTCTGTTGCAGCTTCACCTTGAGGAAGCTGTCCCTTGCTTTGGCTTTCTCCTTGCAACTTTCTCACTAGACACTAACCACAGGGAACTTCTGGCTGTTTTTACTAGCTTGAAGAGACAAAGCTTAGAAGAGAGGTTTATAGAAACTCGAGCCCTGCCTCCCTCATTGCAGGGAGGATTTTTCTAGCTTGAAAGAAAGACAGAACTTAGGGTTTTGCTGTCCTAAGAAGTTTGTTTTCCCTTAGAGCTAATCACAGGTGATTTTCCCATACTAATATCTTCAGGTGATTCTAATTTTTACACTTTATCGAAAGAGAAACTCAGAAAATTCTGAAAGGCTTTTTAAAGAGATTAAGTTTAAGAGCTTTTTTTGTTTGAGAGAGAAAAATTAAGCTTTTTAGAGAGATTTTACGAAGTTTTTCTTTTTCCAAGAGAGAGATTACCAAACTCATTCCCAAAAGAGAGAAAGACCAACTTCTCCCAAAACTTCTGAACTTTTTGGTTTTTCACGACCGTATTTTTGCCTCAGGGAGAAATTACTTTCTACTGCCGTTTGGGATTAGCATTTTAGCTTCCCCCCAGGCCAAAAGCTTCCTTAGGAATCTTTTTTCTGCCTGATAAGCTCAAAGATTTTTAGCCCCCAAAGTTAGAAAAATTGAAGAGTTTTTGTGTAGTTGCCTAACTTAATTTTCTCTACACGACCTTACACTTCTCAGTTTTTCCTACACTATATTACTACACTATACCTTATACTTATTTTTCACAGATAGAAATTGAGAGGGATAAAGATAGAAATCTTTATAGAGGAGATTTTTGTGCTGCAGCCTTGGACATCCTTTCAGTCCATTTTCTTTTCTCTCGAGGATAAAACCCCCTGCCCTATTTAATAAATAGGTTCCATTTCAACACCAGACATGTCCCTTTCCTTTTATTCCACCAGCAGGGCCTAGCTCACACCTTCGACAAAACTCTGCATAAATCTAAATATTATTTTTCTTTATCTTTTGACTTTATGTCCCTGTACTATTATTCTTCAGTCCCTGTTCTATGTCTTTATNCTATTATTCTTCAGTCCCTGTTCATGGNNCCATTCTGTGNNNNGGCTACCNACCAACCCCACAGTTCCCCAGAGTTTTCTTGGGTGTGAGTAGCAGAAAATATTAGATAGAAGGATTTTAGATTGTGGAGAAAAGATAGAAAATAAAGGATAGCCTCGAGAGGGCCCAGAACCTATTTCACCGGCCCCAACTATCTCGGCTCCAGGGTATTTATAGAAAAGCTAAGGGGTCGAGCAAAAGACCTTCCTCCAGCAAAGCCACGTGCAGACCATCTCAGACACCTGCACTCAGGCCCGTGGTCCAATCATCCTCTCTATGCAGAACTGCTGGGTAAAGCCACAAGGAACCTGAAAATAGGCTCCCACAGATGCACAAACCAGACTGGCAGCAAATATATAGAGTTCTATTTCCAAAGTGATGGGATTAAAGGCATGCATCACCATACCAGGCAACTCACATCTTTGATTTTTGTCTTATGGCCCATAAAGTCTAAAATATCTACTACCTTGATCTTTATGGGAAAAAAAAACACATGTATTCCTGTTTTAGATAAGTACTTATCTTGCTAGCAACATGCATAAATGGGCTATTATAGTAAACAGTAATTCCACATGATGTCATCTCTGTAACAACACCAAAAAGGTTCTGTACAAGAAATTAAACACCTGGAAGTATTTTGCAAGATGAACACTCATGGAAGCTATACTTTGGTTAGGAACTGTTGCTACCTTGTTTTGTATTGTTTTTTGTTTTTCCAGACAGGGTTTCTCTGTGTAACAGTCCTGGCTGTTCTGGAATTCACATTGTAGACCAGGCTGGNCTCAAACTCACAGAGCTGTCTGCCTCTGCCTCCTGAGTGCTGGGATTAAAAGCGTGCATCACCACTGCTCGGCTTGTTGCTAACATATAACATATTTGGCTTATAATTTAATGAAGAGAACCTTAGCAATTCATCTCAATTATTTGCCTATTGCCATTACTTTACAGACAGTCACAGCTAGAACTGCAAACTACAAACACAACTTAACCCTCTAAAAATTCTGCAAAAAAGCTAGGTGTGTTGGCAGGGCGGTGGTGGCACACATCTTTAATCCCAGCACTTGGGAGGCAGAGGCAGGTGGATCTCTGTGAGTTCAAAGCCAACCTGTTCTACAGAGTGAGTTCCAGGACAGGCTCCAAAGCTACATAGAGAAACTCTGTCTCAAAAAAAACAAAAAGAAAAAAAAAGAAAAAAGCTAGGTGTGGTATGCTGGGCATGGATCTCAGTAGACTGCTCACCTAGTGTGCAGAAAGCCCTGGGTTCTATCCCTAGCACTTCACAAACCTGGTGTAGTGATTTCTAGAACCACAGCTCTCAGACAGGTAGAAGCCGAAAGATCAGAAGTTCAAGGTCATCCTTGGCCAAACACAGAATTTGAGGCCAGCCTGAGCTACATGAGATTCTGTCT
>LZPO01044402.1:475662-495854 GCA_001675575.1 Neotoma lepida
TTTCCACCAGGCAGTGGTGGCACATGCCTTTAATCCCAGCACTTGGGAAGCAGAAGTAGGCAGATCTCTGTGAGTTTGAGGCCAGCCTGGTCTACAGAGGGAGTTCCAGGACACCAGGACTGTATAGAGAAACCCTGTGTTGTAAAATAAACAAGCAAACAAAAAGACTTCTTTCCAATACTTCATTTCCACAATGGGCTAGCAGCTTAGCCTTCTGTGGCAGAAGGAATGATATACCCAGACACTTGTTGGCTCTAAAGGTTCTGCTAAAAAGTGACCTAGGCTCCTTTCACCACATTTCATTGGTCAGATGACCCAAGTCCAAGCCTGCTTGGTGAAATTACCAATATTGTCAATGATAAGACATGCAGGCNACCCACACATCAGGAAAAAAAAAGTTTTTACTCATGTATCCCAGGCTAGCCTCTTAACTCGATATTATGTAGCCAAGAACTGAACTTTTGTTCTTCAAGCCTCGGACTGCAGCACGCTGGGATTACAGGCATACACTGTCCTGTCCAGCTGTTTTTCTTGTGTTTTCCATCAATAGTTTCTTCACTGTCAATATCCAGCATTTTACAGCTACAAACTCTCTCCCTCTCTCCCACTCTCTCTCTCTGTTGCTCTCTCTCATATGCACACACACATGCACACCTTTTTTCTTTTTCCAATGCTATAGCTCTCTACCATTGAGCTACATCTCCAGCTTCACAATCTTTATAATCAAAAAATATGTTTCTTCCATTGCCCCATTTGAATCAAATACTTCCTGGTAGGAATCTTTATGCCTAGCTTGTCCACCAGAGGGAGGCCTGTACTGCCACTCTAGGAATTTCCTCTAGCACCAGGCCCTTTGCCTAGCTATGTCTCCTGTCCTTGCATGTCTTTGGTTCCTGGTCTTACCACATTCTAGCCTATCTGGAAAGTTCATCTCAGATACCTGGCTTGGAGAATTTTCTTTGAGCCCTGAGGGGTGAGAAGTTGGTTGATTTCTGTCCCTGAGTTCTGTCCTCTCTCGCTCAGCCAATTTCAGCCCTGGCTCTGACCACAAGGGCTTTAACTAGATTCATCAGCTTCCCTCTCTGCACTCCCCACCAGGCAACCCTCAAACAAAGAGAGGCAGGAGTCCGAAATAAACATTTCTTCCATTTGTTCTCTAATTGGGTGCTTAGGACAAGGTTTGTAGATGAATCCTTAGAAGACCTGCTTGTGTTTAGTCTCAGAACTTGTTCTTGCATCCCTGCTTTCCTTTGTGACCTATCCTCTGCTTCCTGAATATACTTTACAAATAATCCACCTGTTCCAGCATCCTGGGCCCAGGATCTGCTTTTGGGAAATGATAGCACCCAGTCTGAGACCCAGAGGTTCATATCCTGAATTCCCAAATTCTTTGCTATCCTGCCATTGCCCTACTCACATCTTCATGTCCCTTATGTCTTCATGCCTGTCCTCCCAGTCTGCTAATACCACCTGGGGACAAAACTGTACTTGGTCCCCTGTTGTACCCCAGTACAGGGCCTGCCATTGAGGACATGGTGGTCAGTCCATGCTGCAGACTCAGTGAATGAATAATGGAGGAATTGAATGATATTTCTTTTTTTTCCTCAGAAATAGGTGTTGAATAGCCTCAAACACACTGAGTAAGAACATCCACAGAACTGTGTCTCTAGATCTTTCTCTCTTTTTCTTCAGCCCCCTTACCCCTGGGTTGGGAAAGGATGTCAGTTGGTCAGGCTGGCCTTGAGCTCACTCTGTAGCCTGGACTGTCCTTGAACTTGTCATCCTTCTGCCTCAGTCTCCCAAGCAGCTGGGCCTGCAGGCCTATGTCACCTGGCTTGTGTGGTGGTATTTTATCTATGTCCCCCAATAAAATTTATCTGAAGATCAGAGGAACAAGGTCAGCTGCTAGCCTTGCAAAATTAGCACACGCCCTTAATCCTATTACTTAGCAAGCAGGGTCTGCCTGGATCCCTGCGAGTTCCAGGTCACACTAGGAACAGCCAAGCGTGGAGACACACGTCTTTAATCCCAGCATCAACCATAGAATTCTGGAGGTCTATACAGACAGACAGGAAGTGACAGAAGTGGGCGATAGGAGGAAGTGATGTAGCTAGGCTGAAAGAGCCAATGGGAGAACAGAAAAGAAAGGGATATAGATGTGGAGATATAGGAAGTCACACACTCTCCATTTTGGGAGCGGCATCGGAAGTCTAAGGTGAGGCTGGTAGCTGTTCCTAATTCCTCTGATCTCTGTCAGATTTTCACCCTATTTCTGTCCCTGTGTTTTTATTTAACAAGACCGTTTAGAAATTCATCTTACATTTGGCACCCAACGATTGTTGCATGAATTCACGAAAAAGCCACTTGCCTGTGGCCTTGCAGTCCTCAGTTCAGGCCCAAGCTGCTGGTTGTGGTGGCACACACTGGTAAGATTTGCTAAAGGAGGCAGAGACAAGAAGATCCAGAGTTCAAGGCCAGCCTCGGAGGCTTGCTGAGGAGAAGCTGAGGCCAAGGCTGGGCTGGGTCACAAACGGTGGCAGTGAGACCATGCAGGCTGCTGCTCTGCATCACCAGCTGCTTCTCATTGTGTTGGTAGCGGCAGCGATGCTGCTACCAGGGAAGAAGGATTTACCCCTGCTTGTTTAGAGAACAATTGCGAGGACCATCTTGTTACAAGAAGGCATCAGCAAAGGTCAGTTTGGAGAAGTTTGGCGAGGGAAATGGCGCCGAGAAGAAGTTGTTGTGAAGATATTCTCTTCTAGGGAAGAATGTTCATGGTTCGGAGAGGCAGACATTTATCAGACTGTGATTGCTCCAAACCACAGAGGAGGCACACACACAAAAAAATTTCTGCAATGAACCATGACCACGTTTAACAGTGAGTTTCAAGTCTCCAAACAGATGANGGGATCCCACAACGACAATTCCACATGGACTATGATAAAGCCATTAAGCTGATTAACACCACCCAAAGATCGGCATTGGACTACAACCTGCTCAAGACAATTTCAAGATGGCTAGCTGAGATGATCCAGCCTCACAGACTACTCGAACAAGGACTTGAGACAAGCCCTGCACTTTCCCATTAGGCCGGTACTGGACAAATGACACAGCTAACTATCTCAGGACTTGACGATTAACCCAAAAACTTCTTTTCAGGATTCCCTGAAGATGCTTTCACCCCCAGACAGCAAGAAGTAATTTTAAGAACACGATTTTGATGCCTACATTCCCAAGAGGTGGGGTGGGTGGTTTTTTGGTCTTTTAAGTTATGGATATTGTCATTGTTTATGATGGTTGGTTACAAGTTGTTAATTGTTAATGGTCAAAAAAATGCTAAACAAATGAGATTAGATTCAAGGTTCTTGTTTAAAAAAAAAGAAAAAAAAGAGGATATAGATAAGTAGATCATTGAATCTACTCTGGAAAAAAGATATAGAAATGATGAATAAAGGGTAGATCATTGAATCTACTCTGGAAAAAAAAAGATATAGAAATGATGGATAAAGGGTAGATCATTGAATCTACTCTGGAAAAAAAAGAGATATGATAAGATAAAAAAGATTATTGAATCTACTTTTAAAAGGCAACTGCTAGTTTTAAATATTTTACATTGGATTGGACTTTTGTATATTGCATAAAATTTTGGACTTATCAAAATAGGATAAGTAATGAAATTTTTTGTCTGAATTGTCAAATGTTAATGGACTAGACATTGTTAATATGTATAATGGAGTTTTTTGTCTGAATCTGTTAAATGTTAATGGACTAGATATTGTTAATGTAATTATGACTGTATATATTGTATATATTTATTGGATATAGTTTTTCTTGTATTAGTTATAACCTTTTATTATTTTAGACAAAATGGGGAAATGTGATTATATGTGTCCCCCAAAATATTGTGTACCCTAATAAAACTTATTTGGGGTCAGAGAACAGAACAGCCACTAGATAGACATAGAGGCCAGAAAATGGTGGCACACACATCTTCAATCCTAGCATTCTGGAGGCAGAGATCCATCCAGATCTCTGAGTTCAAGGCCACACTAGAAACAGCCAGGCACGGTGACACACACCTTTAATCTCAACATTTGAGATCCCATGTCTTTGCTTGGGAAGGACACATGCCTTTAATCCCAGGAAGTGATGGCAGGAAACAGAAAGGTATATAAAGTGTGAAGACCAGGAACTAGAGGCCTTTTAAGCTTTGAGGCTTTTAGCAGTAGTTTAGCTGAAATCCATTTGGATGAGGACTCAGAGGCTTCCAGTTGGAGGAAACAAGATCAGCTGAGAAGTTGTCAAGGTGAGGTTGGCTGTGGCTTGTTCTGTTTCTCTAATCTTTCAGAATTTATCCCAATACCTGGCCTGGTGTTTTCAATTAGTAAGACAGTTTAAGATTCCTCTTACAAGCTTGATTCTTCTTCTTCTAACATTTATTTAGCTGAGGAGTTGGGGGACATGGAGGGAGGTGGTTCTCTATTTCAAGCATATGGTTCCTGGAATCAAATTCTAGTCCTAAGGCTTGGCGGCAAGTGCCCTTACCCTCTGAGCCATCTTGCTGGTTCTCAGCTTTCAGAGACAAGCTTTTACTCAATAGCTCAGGCTGGTTCAGACTCACTATATAGTCTAGTTTGGCTTCAAACTCACAGTAGTCCTGCTACCCCAGACTTCCAAGAGCTCAATGTCTTTTCCATAGAGCAAAATTAAGGAAAAGTGAGAAAGAGCTCCCATGGGAGAGGCACCAAGAGAGCAGCACCCTGAATGATGACTCCTGAGCAACTTCACATTAGCTGGGCAGGAGCCCTGTCCCTGCTCTGAACTTCTGGTTCTTCCAAACTTCTAGTATCTTCCAGGTAGGACTTTAGTTTCAAAACAATGCCCTTCTGGAGCAGGTGGCTATGAGTGTTGAGGTCAAGGGAGCCCTTGTCCTTTCCTAATGGTGCTGTACATTGAGGTTGCTACTTACATTTTCTATAATTCAAAGACTTGCAGCATCTGAAATCCCATCTGTACTATATGAGAAAGTTTTTACTGAATGGTGACCAAGGGCCAGGAAGGCAGATCAGTGATAGCCACACAAAAAGAATGAGACCAAAAAGAAGAAGAAGAAGAAGGAGGAGGAGGAGGAGGAGGAGGAGGAGGANGAGGAAGAAGAGGAGGAAGAGGAGGAAGAGGAGGAAGAGGAGGAAGAAGAGGAGGAAGAGGAGGAAGAGGAGGAAGANGAGGAAGANGAGGAAGAAGANGAAGAAGAAGAAGAAGAAGAAGAAGAAGAAGAAGAAGAAGAAAGAAGAAGAAGAAAGAAGGAGACCAGACTGTGGCCTGACACTCACACTCCAGTGTGGAGACCATTACCCACTGGATAGATAAGGGATGAAGTCTATCCCCTGCAAATTATCATAGCAGGGGCAAAGAGAGGTTGGGTACTATGTATAATGAAACTAGTCATGGTTCCCCTACTTTTAATACTTAACATTTTAAAATTTATTATTTAAAATGTATTATTATAGTATGTACAAGCAAGATGCATGGGAGGGCACAGTACAAGTGTAGAGGTCAGAGGTCAGTTCTCTCCTTCCATCTTTACATGGGTTCTAGGGCTCAGGCTTAGGTCTCCAGACTTGTGTGGTACCCTCAGAGCCATCCCAACAGCCCTTTGGCTTCTCAGTTCATAGATCCTCAGTGTCTTTCTGTGACAGTGAATTGGTTGGGGGCCTAGGCTAAAACCTCTGTTGTGCTGGGTAGTGGTAGTGCATGCCTTTAATCCCAATTTGGGAGGCAGAGGCAGGCAGATCTCTGTGAGTTAAAGACCAGCCTGGTCTACAGAGCAAGTTCCAGAGCAGCCAGCGCTACACAGAGAAACTCTATCTCAAAACACAAAACAAAACAAACCCCCCAAAAAACAAACAAACAACAACAACAAAAACGTGTGTGGTGAGCCTTCAAAGCCAGGGAGACCTAATTTCCCCTTGTCATTTACTATTTATTTATTTGTTTGTTTATTTATTTATTGCTGGAGATAATTCTCACTTTTGTATTTCCCCTTGTCATTTACTATTTACTTATTTATTTATTTATTGCTGGAGATAATTCTCACTTTTGTTCATAAGGTATGGGTGTCTCACAAAGTTCCACTCAAATCAGGTAAGAAGCCCAAACAACAAAAATTGGTGGCCTGCCTGGTCTACAAAGTGAGTTCCAGGAGGAAAAAGAAATAGTGCCTGATTGAGCAGTGTTAGTATCAGGGGCAAAAAGCAATGTGTCTAATGATCATTTCTTTTCAGTATAGAGCATTTGTTGAGTCCATCTTCCCCAGAAGGAAACCATCCAACAAATGAGAAGCCTGGGGTAGACCTGCATGGAATAGATAGTCCGGTGTGATGCTGGTATGGCCTTCTTCCCCCTCCATTCCTGTCCTTTTTCTCTTTCCTTCCTCCCCACTCCCCACCTCCTCTCCAAGATCTCATTGTGTAGTCTAGGTTGGTTCAGAATTCCTCACATCCTTCTGTTCCAGCTTCCCAGTTCACCAACACCAGGGCTCCAGCCCTATCTTTTACCAGAAATGGCTGAATACTTTGGGCAAACTTTGACTACCTCAGTTTCTCACTTCGTGGTGGTATCGGTGAAGAGACTATAGAGTGTCAATTGCAACTGCCCCACAGGAGCACAGTTGCTTGTGTTGTAAAATGCTAAGGTAAATTAGTGTTGCCTGTGCTCTTCAACATCAACAGCATCTTTTTACTCCATGGGGACATCCCCAGGCCTGACCCCCTTTTGGCCTTAGCACTCCGTTTGGTGTCTAGATCCATTTTGGGGACAAATCTGCAGAAGTCAGGGACAGACACTCCCCAAGACTCCAGGTGACCACTCCTATTTGACTCCGCCCCATGGAAAGAAGGTGAGGTAGGGGGCGGGGTTGGAGGTGAGGGTCAGCAGAATTGCTGAGTACATGACTAGCCCTTCTGGTTAGTCCCACACCTGCCACCCTCCTACGTCTTGTGGGCTACCTCTGTGCCGGCCAATAATGCTGCTCCTGCTCCTGCTGCTGTTGCTGCTAGGACCTGGACCCGGACTCAGTGACGGTGAGTGACGACTGGCTTCCTCCAGCCTGAGTCAGATTCCATACCTCCTCATTTTTTTTCTCACCACCCCCAACTCAACAGACCCTTAAAGCACCCAGAAGCCTTAAAATCCCCAGTCCTTTCTTTAGATGCCCACACACCTACCTTCCCAGACATTCAGGAGCCCTGTCTCTGATTCCTTCCAGGGACCTCCACTCAGACATTCCATTCCGAAACTTAGGGGTGAGGGGTATCAGAGTCCTCCCTCCATAATCCCCATAGTTACTGCAGTCCTCTCCAGCAGCCTGGAGCTCCCAGCCCCTGATCCCTCTGAACTGGCAATCACTTCTCTTGCCTGTAGGGTCTGAGGTAAGACTTCCAGGAAGGACCCCGGGGGTGGGAGGGTCAGGGACAGGAATTAGGCTCCTGTAGGTGGGTGAGGAAACCCCCTTTAGAGAGGCTTCTTTTGGTGACTCCCTAATCCTGGGGTACAAGACATACAGGCACAGAGCCAGCCCTGGCCTTACCTGAGTACTGAGGTGCAGGTGTGAAGCTTCTGCTCCAGGACAAAATCACCCAGATCAACACCACAGATGTCACAGTTGCTCCAAGCAGCACCCTCTGGGTAACACAGCTCAGGGATGCCCAGGACAACTCACACTGGGTGTATACCAGCATTGAGTCCTTGGGCCTGTACAATGCTCCATGGGTCCTAGCACTGCCAGTGGAGGCTGCCCACATAGCAGAGCAAACAGACCCCAGCCTGACCCGCCCCACCTATGTTGGCACAAAGGGAGTGTTTTCTTTGGTTCCAAACCCAGTGCTGCTGTCTATCCCTCACCTGGGCCCTTCATGGGCTGCTCCAGCCTCTGTGACAGTAGAGAGTGGTTGGGGTGGAGTGGAGGGAGCTGTGCAGATGGTTTCAGGGTACAGTGTTGGGAGTGGTTAGGCTAGGAGTGTCTCACCTGGGCTTGGTGGCTCCTGAGGTCAGCAGACCTTTCCTAGAAGCCTTTCTGTGTGTCAGGGTATCCAGAGCTATGTGAGTCAGAGATCTATTCTGGAAGAACACCCAAGCAAGAAGGGCACTCCTATAAACAGGCACAGCACAGGCCACTTGGAGAGTAAGGCTTTGGTGAGCTGGCTGAAAAGAAGGCAGGGGCAGTAGTGTGATGGGCCTGACTGGAGGGATAGCTGGGCTCTGGAGAGGTAGGAAGACTTGGGGGTCAAGCTTTGGATCTCCACTGGGACTTGGGGTACAGTGGAGCTGAGAGCTTTACCCCAAATCCATGGGAACCATGGAAGGCTCAAGGCAAGTGTGTGGGCTGTTGGAAGAGGGCAGGCTTATCATCCAGAAAGGAAAGTGTAGCCTAGGCTGGCCTCAAACTTCTATCTAGCCAAGGATAACCTTCACTTCTGATCTTCTTGCCTCCACCTTGAAGTGCTGCGGATTACAGGCATAGGCTACCATGTCTTCTTTATATGATGCTGGGGATGGAACCCAGTGTATGCCAGGCAAGCACCTGAGTTAGAGCTCCAGTTTCTCTGAACTGAGCTTTTCTTTAAACTCAGTTTTCTTATCTGAGCACGTTGAGAACCCCCTCCCAGCCTCTAGTGTTGTACTTGAGATAAAATATGACTGGATTGAACTTTAGTGTGGATCCCTTAAACAAGTCATTATGTAAACACGCTCTAAGTGAAAAATGAGAGTCATGGCAGCCCAGGGCCAGGCTGGAGGGGAGGGGAGGGGATCGTGCAGTGGACACAGACACTCAGCAAACAAAATTGGGAGTTTGGTCCTGCTCTCTTGCCAGCGTCCCCAAGGCCTGCCATCCTACAGTCCCCCTTCTTTGCTGTTACTACACAGAGGCAAAGATGCATCAATGTGTATGTTGGAGCCTTTGCTGCAGTGCTGTGGGCTATGGGAGTATGGAGGCCACTTTCCCCAGCCGGTCTCCTTTTTTATCTTTCAAATGCAGAGTTTACTGTCACTCCTGTTGAGTGCTACTAGAGGTGCACCAGGATCCACAGAAATGGCTGGACTCAGGCTAAGGAAGGAAGCTCACCTTGAGGTGAAAATAAAAGTTGATATAAGCCAGAGTCTTTGGGGAGGGTAGAGAGGCTCAGAGACTCAGAACCCCCAGAGAGCCTCCTTTGTGCAAGGATATTATTCAGCTTATCTCTGATGACAAACAAGCACCTATACAATCAGCACAATAAATATTAAATGCCCAGCTTATAGTCTGACTGCATCCGAAGGGGCAGAGTAATGAGAATCGGGGCATTCAAGGGAAAGAGATCAGCCTGTGCAAAGGTCCAGTGCTGTGATCTCTCCTATACTGTGCTCTGCAACTCATTTTTCTACTCACTGCCTTGAAGATCTGGATTGTAACTGAGTTTGTAATGTGCAAAGTACTACGAATGCCTTGTCTAACTTTATTCTGTGAGTTGATGCCACATTATCCTCCACTATGCAAACGAGGAAATCAAAGCACAGAGAGATCTATAATTTGTCCAAGGGCACACACCTAGAAAGTGGGATCAAACCCAGACAAGTTGAAACATCTAGATCCTTCTCAGGCTAGTGCCCTTCACTAGGGATAGGGAAGCTCTGACGTTGAACCCACGACCTTTGTTTACCCCTCAGCAACAAGGAGATCACATGTGTACAGGCGTGGGCTCCTGGAACTGGCAGGGACCTTGGATTGTGTTGGTCCTCGATCACCGATGGCCTACATGAACTATGGCTGTTATTGTGGCCTGGGTGGCCATGGAGAGCCTCGTGATGCCATTGACTGGTGAGTGTACACTGGGACCCAGAGTACAAGATCCCCCAACTCCTAGGACAGCCAAGGCCTATGAAGAAAAATCCCAAACTGAAGTCAGGTTTGACCCAGGAAGATCCCAGAACCTAGCATGACTCTACATATAGAGGGGTTCCTGGGTTCTGGGGTCAGTGAGGAGACATCTTGGTAACAGCTAATCTTTACCCTGGCTGTGGGCTGATGACATCACCTAGTAATAACATAAAGGTACCTAGGCTATTTATTGTACAGCCCGAAGATCTCTGAGAATACTTAACAGTCCCATTTCACAGATAAGGAAACCAAGCTATAGAACCATGAAATTGCTTATCTGGGCCAGCACAGAGCATGAAAAATACCCTGTGAAAACTGAGCACCAAGATCTTTCTGTGAGATCCTATTCACCCATCATGGCTCTGCTCAGGAAGAAGCATGGTGCTTATTCCCACTTAATAATGAAGTCCCTGGGGCTCCCAGAGACCCAGACACTAACCATTGCCACAAAGCTAATTAAGTGCTCAGGAGAGAATGCGGCTGCCTCCTCCCTAGCTGGAGACAGAAACATCTTGGCTTGCCCTGAACCTTGGGTGCATCTGATGACAGCTATGCATTCCTACACTCTGGCTGTCTGGTTCCTATACCATCTTAAGAAGTGTCTCTGCAATTCCTACCCCCAGGAAGCCCCTCCCCTGAAGCTTAGCTGGGGCTGCCACCTCCTCTGGGCTCCCAGAGCCCCTCTGGCTATCCCACACCCCTTAGAACTGGTCACGTAGCTGATCTGCCTCCCTCCACAGACTGGAAGCTTTCTAAGGGCAGGGTTGGAGCTGACTGCTTGAAGCCTCAGCTGAGTGTTGAGAGGTATGAGGGCAGGTGTGGGTGTCTCTCAGGGAACTGTCCAACAATAAATGTTTACTGAAGTTCTACTATATGGCAGGCTAGCTGGCCTTGAGAACACTATGAGGAAAGGAGATAACAGGGTTCCACAGAGTTCCAAATGGTATGAGGTTTATAGTGAGAACTCACGATTAACCTGTGTGGAGGGAAGGGAAATGGTTTTATGACAGGGTGTGACAAGAGATATTCCTAGCCTGAGGAGAGAAAAGGAGGCTCGATCACTTCTGGGTGGAATCTGGTGTCTGGGGCCATTGGGTTGTCCAGGCAGAAGGCACAACCTGGACCCAGAAAGGAAGGGAAGCCCAGAGTTACAAGGAGGCAGGCAAGGGCAGGCCAGTAAGGTCAGGGAGTCAGGCTGGTCAGCCAATCCAGGATTGGTATTGTGAGGGACAGCATGTCCATCAGAGGACACTAGCACAGCCCTGGTCAGATGGGGAGACCAAGAGAGTTCACTCTCTGATGCAGCTATTGGTCTGCCCATGCTGTATCCCCCAGGTGCTGCCATCATCATGACTGCTGCTACTCTCGAGCTCAGGAGGCTGGCTGCAGCCCCAAGATAGACCGATACTCATGGAAATGCATCGACCACCGCATCCAGTGTGGTGAGTGCCCCACACCATGTACTCTAACTNCCCCAAGTGTTCCCTGGGCATCCTACAAGATCCAAATGGCTTCTGTGCCCTCGTAATGAGGTACCACAGCTTCCAGCTCTCCATTGACCACATGATAGTGTTACCTAAGAAATGACCTTTTGCCCTGAGCCCTTGAAACACATATACACGCTTCTCCAGTGTCTGGACAAAAAGGAGAGAAATGACACTAGGTGTAAACAATTTAAAAGTCCATCAGGAGGGGACTGGGTAGACATGCTCAAGTTGTATCCAAACTGCAGAATATGCTCCAACATGAAGAAGAAAGGATGACATACATTTGAGAGCCTGTCTGCAACAACAATANACCACCAAAAACCAACCAACCAAACAGAAACTTCAATTAAAAATGTGAACTATAGAGCTGGTGAGACTATGTAATTGCCCTTTTCTTCCCTGTGCTGAGGACAGAACCCAGGGCTTCCTTGGCTAGTGCTCTACTACTGATCTAAATCCTCAGCCCTTGAGGAGGCTCTTTCTTTCTCCTACTTCAGCCTGCCAACTGTTAAGATTACAAGTATGCTCCACCTAGGGAGAAGGGAGATGTTTACCTTAAGGTACTGGGTAATCGGGAATGTAGCTCAGGGTGGGGCACTTGTCCAGCTATGGGAACCCAGGGCACCAGCACTAGGGCTCAGTGGTGCCCTTCCATTACAGTTTTCTTTCAAATGCCTGTGTAATCACACAGACAGACTGTGAGTAGGGAGGGATAGAATTGGGGCAGTGAGACTCAAAGCAGGCATGGGGCTTCTTCTGGTTCTTTCTCTTTTTCTATTTTTGACAGTACTAGGGTCTGGGCCTCAAACATGCCAAACAAGTGCTCTCCACTGAGCCACAGAACCCTAATTCTCTCCCTTTTCTTTTTAATTTTTTTCTTTTGGTTTTTGAGACAGGGTTTCTCTGTGTAGCCTTGGCTGTCCTGGAACTCACTCTGTAGACCAGGCTGGCCTCAAACTCACAGAGATCTGCCTGCCTCTGTCTCCCGAGTGCTGGGATTAAAGGTGTGAGTCATCACTGCCCGATTCCTTTTTTCTTTTAAATGAGAATAAACACAATACAAATTTCATTGCTTAAATAATAGTAATAATTATTATTTCAGTTATGAGTGTGTCTGTATGTGGGCATGTGCACCTAAGTGCAGTGTTTGTATTGGGTTTCCCTGGTTGTTAGAGCCACTCCAATGTGAGTCTAGGAACCAAACTTAAGTCCTTTGTGATAAGTTTTTGCACCCCAATAAACCTCTCCAGTGATGCAGCAATCCAAATCAGACCAAATCAGACCAAATTAGAAAAAGCCCCAGTTTAATGGGTAAAGCATTCCCGGGTGATTCTCTGCCTCCCCCCACCCCCCAAAAGAGGAGACAGGGACGAGAGACTGAAAAACCATGTCTGTTTTCTGGGATGCAGCTTATATATCCGTGGGAGTGGTCTGGGGCCTCTCTGGGGGAGGAGCTGTGTTTGGTGGGCATTGAAAGGGCGGGTTTGGGGAAAGAGATGGGGGAGGGGAATTGAAGTGGATCTTCCTTCCATCAGCACACTTTGGAAGAACAGGAGGTACTCTGAACCACTGACTCATTTGTCCAGCCCCCAAATTTCATTGCTTTAGCTGGGCTGGGGATACAGGTAGTTTATTGGTAGATCACTTACCTGGAATGTTAAGGCCCTGGGTTCCATGGTCACACTGGAAAAAATTATCATTTAAAAAGAAATTCTATTTTTAATTTTTGAGCTTCTAATTTCATCATGCCTTCCTTCCCTTTCCTCCCCCCCAATCCACCTCTCATGTACCCCATACCTTGCTCTCTTCCACCATTTTAAAGTGAAGAGCAAGCTGGCAAGATGGCTTAACATGCAAAGGCTACCTAAAGACCAGAGTTTATTCCTGGACACACATGGTGGAAGGAGAGAACTGACTCTAGCAAGTTGTCCTCTGATCTCCTCTGTGCACACACACAAACATGAGTTCAAAATAAATATAGTAAGGATCTAGTTTTTGTTCAGCCTTGCCAATACTTGTGATTTCTAGTTCTCTTCTCTCTTTTATTTCTTCATTCTTATTCTAATTTTTGGTTGGTTGGTTTTGTTGTTTTTTTGTTGTTGTTGTTGTTGTTTTTGTTTCTTGAAACAGCCAGGGTTTCTCTGTGTAGCCCTGGAACTCCCTCTGCAGACCAGACTGGCCTCAAACGCAGAGATCCACCTGCCTCTGCCTCCATAGTGCTGGGATTAAAGGTGTGCACCTTCACTGCCCAGCTTCATTACTTTTTTTCTAATAAATCATCAACACTATGTCTTCATGTGCTTCTTGGCTGTTTTTGTATCATTTGGAGACATGCTTATTTGAGGACTTCACACAGGTCTCAGACAGTCCGTATGTCCAGAAATAACAGGCTTGGCCTACTCACCTCAAGCTGGACCATAGGAGGATTTCTGGTGGTTAGATAAAAGCCAGCATTCCTCAGGAACTTGTGGAACAAGTTTTCTGTCCACCGAAAGTAGTCACTTCCCTAGATGGCTCTCCATTGATGTACACTGATGGCAGCTATCACCATATCAAAGCTCATGCTAACTTCCAGGCTCCTACAGTCCCTATTCACAAGTACCCATTAAATATTTCAAAGCCCCACCCAGGATTCTGACCCTTCTCACCTCTTCTCTTACCCTAAACTCCCAGGCTGGCTCCAGCTTTCAGGCTTCCCTCCTAACAGCTACTCATCCTCCTTATAGCCCACCACTCTCTCTCCATTTCTATCTCTATTCTCTACTCTTCTCTCTTTTGCTATCTCCATTTTCTCACCCACGCTCTCACCTTTCTTGCAGATAGCCCTGACCATATCCAGTTTTGTTTTTTACTCTCTGCTCTAGACTCAGATGCCTCTGAATATTTTCTTTCTCTTATCCACAACAAAAACCTTCCCCGTAATGGAGTGACCATTTCAGCAATTTCTTTACTGAGCCCTCTTGCATACAATTTTCAATAGGATTGTCTTTTTGCTGTTGTGCTTCTTTTTGTTTTCAATTCTCCACCCTTCTTGTGGCTGTGGCTTCTGTTGTGTGGGTTGTCCTCCTTTTCATGATATCATTTTGCTGACATTCTAGTCATCTAATTTGTTTATTTTTGTCCATGTATTCGATGCTTTAAGAATCCATTGAGAAACACAGCACAGCAAAAGTTTACCTGTCTGCCTTCTTCTAATAGTTTGAGATTGACGGCAGTGATCTACTTTGAGTTAACTTTCATACAAACAGTAGGGTAGGTCTGACTTCATTCTTTGGCATATTATGATACAACTGTCTCAGCAGTTTCCTAAAGAGGCATTCTTTCCTCTCTTGGATAACATAGGCACCTTTATTGATCACTTGACCCTGGATGGGTGAGGGCTGCGTCCGTCACACTGAGCTGTTGACAACCTATCTGAGCAGCAGTTTCCTTACTTGGAAAGCTAAGTGTTGCAGAGGTGAGAGTTCAGAACGTGTGTGTGTGTGTGTGTGTGTGTGTGTGTGTGTGTGTGGTTTCCCCTCTTCCTGTCCATCCTTCTGACTCTCCACTAAAACCCCAGCTTCTAGTGACTGGTCTAGAGGCAGAAAGGAGCAGGAGCATCATGGGAGGGTGGCTTCAATATTCACTGCTCTTGGCTCCGTCTCCCTACAAGGAAGGTAGAGCTGGCAGTGTAAAGTTGGCGTGGGCCAGAGGGCTCAGTGGGTAAAAGTGCTTGTTGCCAAGCTTGATCCATGGGTTCCACACAGTAGCAGCATGAAAAACCAAATTGTGCTATGGTGTATCCACCACTCCCATCCCCACCAAAGAAAATGATCTTTTCAAAACCAAAATAAATAAATGTAAAATAATTTTTTAAAGATTTACTTATGTGTATGAGTGCTCTACTTGCATGTATGCCTATATGACAGAAGAGGGCGTCAGATCCCATTATAAATGATTCCATGTGGTTGCTGGAATTGAACTCAGGACCACTTGAAGAGCAACCAGTGCTCTTAACCACTGAGCCATCTCTCCAGGCCTAAAATAATTGTTTTAAAGAGTAAAGTTGAATCACTGTGGAAACATTACATCCCTTTTTACAAGCTTTGTACAGGCAAGGCAAGCACTGTATTCCAACTGAACTATATCCCATTCATTTTGTGTTAGGGAAAGAGGCCCAAGGTAAGAAGTGACTTGTCCCTGAATTACTAACATGGGCAAAGAGGTGAAGTAAGACTTTGGGTGGAAATAGATCTTACAGCTTTCCTACCCTCCCCTTCAGTTTGCATGTTCCCTTCAGTTACACTGTGTGGGAATGGGTATCCACGGAATGTTTACTGCTGTGTTTGCTGCTGGAGTCTGCTTGTTTTCAGAGCTCTTTCCTTGAACCACACAGAAAGACTCAAGATGTCTGTTATGCATTTTCAACAAAAATATTCTGTTATTCTGTTTAGAGATATTCTGAACATAGCTGTTTATTTAATTACAAGTTTGGCATATTTTCCATTTATGGGCCTGACAAACATTTTAAAAATTTCAGCCTATAATAATATTTACTAGTAGGCTTTAATTAATTTATTTTATTTTATTTTTTGGTTTTTCGAGACAGAGTTCCTCTGTGTTGTCCTGGCTGCCCTGGAACTCACAGAGAGATCCCCTGCCTCTGCCTCCCCAGTGCTGGAAATTAAAGATGTGTGCCACCACTGCCTGGTTCAGGCTTGACGTCTAACCTATGGGAGCTAGTTTTCACTTCCTTTATATATCATTTACTTATGAGATGATCATCTCATACCATAGCACAGGCTGACTGGCCTTGAACTTTCCAAACTTCTGTCTCAGTCTCTGGATTGCTGGGAATACAAGTGTGCACCAGTGGCCTGACTCTTGAACTTCATTCTTTAACACTGAGGTCCCTCTGGAGCTCAGGCCACAGAGCAATCAACTTGTCTTACTTTTGAAAGCCTTTCTTGCCTATGGAGAAGACTTTTCCTAGGTTGGAATCCTGGTTGACTCTTTCCCAGGTCTGTGACCTTGGCTAAGTAATCCCTTTGAGTCTCACTTTTCTAGTCAGTAAAATGGGAATGATAAAACATAGTTATGGGCTGGCAAGATGTCTTAGTGGTTGAATGTGCTGGCCTCCAAGCCTGACAACCTGAGTTAATCCCTGGGACCCACATGGTGAGAGGAAAGAACTGATTCCTTTACCTTGTCCCCTGACCTCCATAACCCGTCACACACATGCACAAACACAAAAAATAAATTAAAAATATAATAAAACAATTTTAAAAATGAGAAACTTTGAAAAAAAACAGATGTTGGGTTGGTATAAGCACTGGAAATAATACAGGGATCTAGTTTATTCTCTCAACATTGTCTCTCCCTCCCTCCTTCCCTCTATTTCCTGTGTGGATGAATGCACATGCCATAGTGTGTGTCGTCAGAGGACAACTTGACGGAGTCAGGTCTCCTTTGCCACCATGTGGGTCTTGGAGATCAAGCTCAGGTTGCCAGGCTTGGTGGCAAGTACCTATACCCATAGAGCCTTCTTGCTAGCCCCCAAATGCTTAAAATATGTTTTATTTTATTCTTATATGTATAGGTGTTTTGCCTGCATGTATTGCAGTGCCTGGTACCCAAAGAGGTCAGAAGAGGGCTTCAAATACTGAGGCAGAGTTAGAGACTGTTGTGAGGCAGTGGGTACTGGGAATCTCTCTCGCCCCCATATGAAAAAACAAAGCAGGAGAAGTGCCATATCTGCTGTAACAGACACGGTAAACCTTAGAACATGAAGCAGAGAGACAGTAGCCAGGTGACTCCATTTGTATGAACTAGGAAATCTTTGCAGACAGAAGAGATGAGTAAATTACTCAGAGGACCAGAGATGGAGAAATGAGGAGTGACTATTTAAGGTGTACAAAGTTTCTTTTGGGGTGATGGAAATGTTGTAGAATTCAATAAATACTAACATTATGAATGTACTCAATTACAGGTGTGTTCCACCATGCCTTGTTACATGTATAACTAAATGCACATGAACTGAGGTATAGTGGTACATGCCTGTAATTCCAGGACTTGGGAGGCTGAGGCAGAATGATTGCTTTGAATTTGAGGTCAGGCTCGGCTACATAGTGAGTTTGAAATCGGTAAGTGTAAATGGACATTTCCTGTCCTGACCGCCCAGTCCCAAATATACACACAGAGGCTCATATGAATTATAAATGCTTGGCCAATGGCTCAGACTTATTACTAACTATCTCTTATATTTNAAGTTAACCTATATTCCTTATTTATGCTCTGCCACATGGTGGTACCTTTATTAGCATGGCATGTTCATTTCCTGCTCCTTCTGCATCTGCTGGCAACTCCTGACTCCACCCTTCTCCTTCCCATCATCCTTAGTTTGGTCACCCTACCTATACTTCCTGCCTGGTTACTGGCCAATCAGCTTTTTATTAAACCAATTCAAGTGACAAATCTTTACAGTATACAAGAGGATTATTCCACAGCAGGTCAGGGCTACATAATTCCTTCCTTCACCCTCTTTCTCTTTTTGTGGTCCTGGGACTCAAACCCAGGGTCTCTTGTATGCTAAGCAAACGTTCGACCACTGAGCTACAGTCCTAGTCCTAAGAAGGACTTGAAGAAGACATAAAGCATAGTTGGGAGCCAATAAAGTTTGAGTATACATTCAGGGCTAAGCCTCTATTGGGTACTTCATTCTAATTTATTTTAAAATATTTTTTATTACTTTTATGTATATGTGTATTTGTCTGTGTGAATGCAAGCCACATGGGTTCATGTGCCCGAAGTGGTCAGATCCCCTGCAGTTGGAGTTACAGAAAGTTGTGAGCCACCTGACATGGGTGTTGGGAACTTACTTGGGTCCTTTAGAAAAGCAGCAAGTGCTAAATTGCTGAGCCATCTCTCCAGTCCTAACTTTTATTTATTAATTTTGGTCTTCATACAAGGTTTCTCTTTGTAGCTCTGGCTGTCCTGGAACTTGTTCTGCATACCAGGCTGTCCTCAAACTCAGAGATCCATCTGCCTCTGCCTCCCTGGTGCTGGGATTAAAGGTGTGCGCCACCATTGCCCAGCTAATTTTTAAATTTTGAGTCAGGATCTCATGCAGCTCAGGCTGGCTTCAAATTTATGAGGTAGTGAAGGATCATCTTGACCTTCAGATCCTTCTGCCTCTACCTCCTAAGTGCTGGAACTACATGACTGTGCCACCATGCCAGTTCTGGTGCTGGAGATAGAGCCTAGAGTGTTGCATGCTAAGCAACCATCCTGCCAGCTCAGGGTATCCCCAGCCCTGGGATGGCACTGTGTAACAGCCTATCTCACCTTGATATGTAACAGCCTTACAAAGTGGAGAATGATCTTGTTCTATTTACTTACTTTTTCCTTTTTTTTTCTTTTGTGATGGCAGGAACAGAACCCAGAGCTTCAGTCAAGCTAGGCAAGTACTCTACCAATGAGCTACCCTCAGCAGTGTTCCTTCTGACATAAAAGTTAGACAAGGTCACAGAGCTAAGAGCAGGAACTACAAATCTAGGCCTGATAATTGCCAGGCACCCAGTCTTATCTGAATGGATTCCTAAGTGGAAAAGGGTAATATTAACACAAAAGAGAAGCCAGAAGCTTGTTCCTCTGACAAGCCAAGTTCCCCTCTTGTAGAAGCTGGCTGTCATTGCTGCCTCCTGGAGTGGTCTTGTCTATGGAGGGCTACTAGAAAGCTATCAAGTGTCACATTAAGACCTGTTCTGCTTCTGGCTTTACTGGCTTGCCAGGCATTTATTCTCAGTGTCTGTAACTCTCTGCTCTAACCTCAGTTTCCCTACTTCTTCCAGGACCTGCAGAGAACAAATGCCAAGAACTCCTGTGCAAGTGTGATGAGGAGCTTGCATATTGCCTTGCAGGGACAGAGTACCACCTGAAATACCTCTTCTACCCCTCGGTTTTATGTGAAAAGGACTCACCCAAGTGCCACTGATTGGCTCGTCTTGAAATGTTCATTTGCCCATGGAAATGAAGTTCGCTTTCAGTAATGAACAACAGTGTTCAATTTCTGCAGGAGGTAGTGGAAGCCAAGTGATAAAAGCCTTGTGTTTGCTTTCTCCCTCCATTCAGGAACTTAGGACTGTGAGCCTGTGGAGTGCTACTTTGATGAAAGCTGAGTCCTGGGCCTGTCTTATACAACCAGCACTGTGCTGGGCCGCTATCAGTTTTGAAACTCAACCTTTATGAAACAGTGTGCTATCTTCTAAACTGCTGTTGATGGCTGGTGGTCAACTGGGGATGAACTCCTGCTTGTAGGCTTGGCTGTGGTAATAAGATTACCATATGATACACCTAAGAACTGTTACTGTAATAAAAATATTCCCTACCTTTCTCCATCTTTAACAGGTAAAATTTATTTCCTGAAAGCTGGGTGTGGTGGCACACACCTGTAGTATTCTGCTGGGAGGTTGAGGCTGAAAGGTTGCCTGAGCCCAGGAGTTTGATACCAGCTTGGGTAGGACAGAAGACCCTGTTTCTAAAAGAAAAAGAAAACTATTTCCTGGGCTAGTGGTACAACTGTGTATTAAAGCATTTGTGTAGCATGCTTGAGGTTCTGAGTCTGATTTCCAACATCTCAAGAAAAAAATCAAAAGAAAAGATAATGTAGAGCAATATATAAACCACTGAGCCAGAAGAATGGCTCAGTGGTTAACAGTACGTTCTGCTCTTCTAGAGGACCTGAGTTTGGGTCCCAGCATGCATATTGTCTAGCTCAACTGTTTTAACTCTAGCTCCAGAGAATCTTGACA
>LZPO01044402.1:519880-539102 GCA_001675575.1 Neotoma lepida
CCAGGCTGGCCTCGAACTCACAGAGATCTGCCTGCCTTTGCCTCCCGAGTGCTGGGATTAAAGGCGTGCGCCACCACGGCCCGGCTTCTGTCAGTAGCTCTTGATCTAGGGGTAGGACTTGAGAAATCATCCCCAACCACACTGGCACGTCAACTGTCAAGTGGTGGTGTGTTTATTCAGGTCTTACTTAGGCACAAAGTTTTCAGATTTCATGGTTGTAGCTTCCTTGTCATGTCTCAAAGACACTACCTCACACCATGCGTCCTGGCCCTCCAATCTTTCCATGATTTTCCTTGAGCCTTAGGTGTAGGGTTGTGTTACAATCAACTGGAGCTGAGTGCCACAGTCACTGATTCTCTGCTAAGTCCAGCAGTTTTGGACTTCCATAGCAGCATCTGTCTGCTATAAGATGATTCTCTGATGAGGAAAGTGCTGACTTACCAGGCTGGTCTGCTGTATGAGCTCTGAGAGCCAAGCTAGGTATGGGGGAATCTAGGACTCTAAAAATATTTTTATTATATTTATTTATTTTGTGTATGTTTATGAACTGTTGACTTTAGGGAAACCTTCCCATTTTTCTCTCCATGGCACATGCTGGAGGTTGGAGGACAACTTTCTACCATGTGGATCCAGGAGATTAAACGAGTTGTCATGACTGGCAGTTAAGTGTCTTTTACCCTGGCAGTTAAGTGTCTTTTACCCATGGAGCCATCTTGCGGCCCCCATAGGGCTCTTTTCATTTTCAATTACATAGAATCAGGGAGTCTTCTCTGCTGGTAAGATTAATCTTTAGGCAAAGTAAAGCTGACAGTTATGACCTCACAGATAGCTATGACCTCACGGTTAATGGTCTCACGGACCTTTGTGGTATTCTACTAATCTGAGAAAGGCTGGAGTCATTGCTAAAGCAACAGCAGAAACAGCATCAGAGCCTCAGAGACGCTGGGCATGGGGCACATGGGGCACATGGGGCACATGGGGCACATGCCTTTAATCCCAGCAGAAGTAGTCAGGTCTCTCTGAGTCCCAGGCTATAGTAAGACATGTCTCAAAGAACAATTGAATGAACAAACAAACAAAAAACTCTACACACACACACACACACACACCCTACAACCAACAAATAAGAACTAGGAGGAGCTGAAGAGAAGGTTCTGTGTTAAGTGCGTTGCTCTTACAAAGATCTGGGTTTGATTCCTAGAACCTACATGGTGGCTCATGATCATAACTCCAATTCCAGGGGACCCGGCACCTTCCTCTGTCTTTCTTGGGCTGCAAGCACACATAAGATGCACATACAAACATTCATCATACATATAAATAAGCCTAAAAACAAAAATAAGAAGCTGGAGGGATGGCTCTTCCAGAGGTTCCTGAGTTCAATTCCCAGTACCCACATGGTGGCTTACAACCATCTATAGTAGGACCTGATGCCCTCTTCTGGCATAAAGTCAATACAGCAGTCATATACGTAAAATAAATAGATAAATCTTAAAAAAAAAAAGAAAAAAGAAACCAAAACAAAACCAAACAATAACTGGAAAGGCCCTACTGCATGGACTCAGGGAAGAACTGGCCATCTAAAAGGCCTTCTTGCTGGCTGTGAGAGAAACTCCACTAAGTGATAACAACCATAGGTTTTATTTATAGATTATGAAAATTAGCATCAGTTACTTTTCTGTTTGTTTGTTTTTTCGAGACAGGGTTTCTCTGTGTAGCTTTGGAGCCTGTCTTGGAACTCACTCTGTAGACCAGTCTGGCCTCAAACTCACAGAGATCCATCTGCCTCTGCCTCCCAAGTGCTAGGATTAAAGCAGTGTGCCACCACTGCACAGCTGCATTGGTTACTTCTAATTGTATAGTTATATAACTTTCTCCATAAGTATAAATCAGTAAGACGTGTTCCAGAACAGGGGATTACAAGCAATGGTCATAACCAGAAATTGATTTGTTCCTTCCTGTAAAACAAAACAATCAGCTAGGCATGTCGGCCTGTGCCTGTAATCCCAGCACTCAGGAGGCTGAGGCAAGAGAACCAGTGTGAGTTTGAAGTCAGCTTGAGCTAAGTGAGACGCATAAAAAAGTGAAAAACAAGATGGGTTCAGGGGGATGACAGGAAAGGGTAATGGGAGTGGAACTCAGGAGGCAGACAGCTCTCTGAGTTTAGGCCAGCTTGATCTACACTGAAGCTTCCATGTCAGTCAGGCATGACATAGTGAGATCTTGCCTATTAAAAGAGAAGGACACTTCTGAGAAAAGGAGTCTGGTTTTTTGGTTCCAAGCTCCTAGAGTGAACTAACCTGAGCCTGCTCCTTTTCAAACTGCAGTTACCACAGAGAAAGCACACAGCACATCCATGCTGCCAATCACCCAATGTTACCTGAGGAGAATGTTGACTTTGGGGAAACCTTCCCATTTTTCTCTGCATTCTGGACACTCTGTCTTCTTTGAAGACATCCACCATAAAGCTAGGCAGTGCCGGCAGAAGCTGTGGCCACAGTTCAAGGTGGTGGGGTTAACCAGGGTGTCGTAACAGCAATGGCAGGAAAACTCGCTAACAGAAATCTCACGGCTGGTGCTTTTGACGGGACTATCTTCCTCCTTCCCTGTTGTGTTGAGGTCATTTTTCTGAGGCTCCTCCATCTTTCAGTAAACTCTGGGATCCACACACACAGAAACTTTCAGAATCAGGACACTGCTATAACGCATCATAAAGTCTAGGGCAGGAAGCAACAAAACAGGATGAACAGTAGCTGTCTAAGATGCTGCCATTCTATTAAAGTTTTCCCTTTCTCTCTCTCTCTTTTTGGGGGTGGGTGGGGAGAGGGTCATATAGTCCAGGCTGGCTTCAAACTCCAGATCCTCCTGCTTCAAGCTAAGATGCTAAGTAGAGGCGTGCACACCCACACCTGGTTTCTGTGATGCTAGGGACTGAACGGAGGGCTTCATACATGCTAGACAGAAACTCTACCAACTGAGCTACATCTCCAGTCCCTCGAGTTTTAAGTTTTATTCAATCAACCTGTTTTGTGTGGTGCTGGGGTTAAACCTCAAGGCCTAAGGCATTCTAGGCAAGTGCTTTTACCACTGAGCTATACTTGCAGCCCTAGAGTTCTGATTTTTAATGTGACAAATTTAATTAATATGATTTTATATTCTATAAGCCATCGGCAACAGATATGCATCATATACACCACATTTTGAAGACTGAGCATGGTGGTTCACACCTATAGTCTTAGCACTTGAGAAGTGGAGGCAGGAGGATCAACAAACAGTTCAGGATCCTCCTCAGCTAAATATAGAATTCAAGATACCCTGTCTCAAAAAAAAGAGAACAATTCCATTTGTCTATGGACATTTGCCTTCCCCTTGGTTAACTGTTACTTCCTAAGGGCTTTCCTGGAGTACCCCAAGAAAATTAATAAGTTCTTCTTCTCCTGTACCCTCTGCCTGGCCAGCTTTCCATCGCCTTTCCCCCAAAACAACCTCAACATGCAGGCTGTGCTTTCCAACCGGGTCAGCCTGGTACCACAGAAACATACTAAAGACTCTCTCTCTCTCTCTCTCTCTGTGTGTGTGTGTGTGTGTGTGTGTGTGTGTGTGTGTGTGTGTGTGTGTGTGTAAGGGTCCTGCTATGTACACTGGCTGTGTACTGCCTGGAACTCAGAGTAACTCTGTGTAACTCAGAGACCATCCTGATTCCCAAGTGCTAAGATTAAAAGTGTGTGCTACCACTCCCAGCTCAGACTCATTCTATCTGGGTCATGGGATTTTTTTTCTCTTAACAACAGAGGTCTCTGGTAGCCCAAACTGGCCTTGAACTTGCTATGTAGCTAAGAATGACCTTGAATTCCTGATCTTCCCACCTTATGCTGGGTTTATTCTGAGAAACCCCAGGGGTTTCCAAAACCAGTGCTTGGTGCATGCTAGTCAGTGAACACATGACACCATCCCTACCTTCAGGGTCCTTTCAACAATGGACAATAGTACAGTGGCAAAGCCTTGGAGTTAAGACTGGAAAATGCCTCACTCCTTAGCACAGACTGTGGGCACATTATGGAGGCTCCTCCAGCTCTGCCTCAACTATGAAAAGTAGAAACAGCAGAAACCGAAGGGCCAGAGGAAAAAGGAATGGCTCCCAGGAGGCATGGTGGAAAGCTAGGCTGAAGAAATGGATCATTCAGAGCCCAGTTCACAGCTGTAATCTCAATGCTCAGGAGGCAAAGGTAGTACTGTGAGCCAAGTAAAGTCTGAGCAACACAGTGAATTCCAGGCCAGCCTAGGCTATGGAGTAAGACTGTCTTAAAACAAAATCAACAGCACCCCACTCCAAGTGAAAAAGGATGGAGGCCAAGAACACGTATTATTTCTGGTGTTGTGGTCAGGTTCTCAGTCTTGCTGTTGGTACCCACACAAAGACAAGGGCTTATGCATCACATTTGGAGACACCATGTTAACAGACAGTATATGCCTGTTCTGGAGCTGAGGAGGGTCAAGTGAGTTCATCTGAAATTAGCCCGAGAGCATATGAAGACCATGTCACAACAAATAAAAGATGACTATGGTAGTTCACACCTGCAATTCCAGCCACCAAGGTGGCTGAGGCAGGAGAACTGACTCCAGTATGAGACTATCTATGAGGGCTAAAATTAAATTATTGTACTGTGCTTAAGAGATGTATAAAACAAAAATGCCTCTAACCTGTAAGCTCCATTTGTCCAAGGACAGATAACTTCCTGGAATGCTGGGGACTGTTGTTCATGTAAGATAACAAGCCCCATGTTTTCACTTCTATAAACAAGGTTGGTTGCCCCAACTGAACAGGATGTGCTTGATCACATGCAGGCAGGAGATACATACATAGGAAGTGTATCAGGATGTATGCTTGCTCCTGATTGGACAAAGGCAGAAAGTACATAGCCTTGTGGGTTTTGCCTATATAAGCACCAGAAGCAGTCATTCCCTGGGAATCTGGGTATGGATCTGACCAATATTTAATAAAGCTTGCTTCAAATTTGGCTCAAAAATTAATGGTAGTGGTTTTATTTTCACCCAGTGCAATTAACACAGCCTGGGCCACATAATGAGGCCAGACAGGGCTACAAAGCAAAAGTTTTACTCGGAAAAAACAGTGAACATGCAAATAAACACAAAAGATGAACATAGGCCCCAGTGTGCAGCTCAGCCTTCTTAGTGTGACAGGCTCAGGGCTAGTGTTTACTCCACTGTGACGTTGGCAGAATCAAATGTTAATGCAAATGCAGTGTCTAGTACAAAGCCTAGCATGTAAGTACAACATAAGCATTTTGGTTTTGCACTCTTGNGGACCAAACCCTGGGCTTTGTCCATACTAGGCAAGCGTTCTAGCACTGAGCTACATCCTCAGCCGCTACTCACTGAGCATCTCCTAAAGCCAGGTCCTTAGATAATGACCATCACATTAGACTCAGCCAGGAGAAGGATAAAGGACTTTCAAATGAGAGCTAGGCCTGCCTCAGGCACTGTTTTGTGTTTTTGCCAAAATGAGCAAGTGACAGGGCTGTGATCTGATATGGTGTCTCCTGTGCCAGGTTAATGAGACTTGAAGATGGCGGGAGAGCACATAAAGGTTTCAGGTACAATGAGGTCAGTGAAGCTGAGTTCTAGATGACAAATCTCTCTGTGACTGAGAGAATAATTATGGACAAGTTATAAAGATGTCTTAGTTACTGCTGCTGTGTTAAAACACCATGACCAAGGTAGTTTACAGAAGGAAGGGGGTTTTTTTGGCTTATGCTTCCAGAGGGATAAGAGTCCATCATGTCAGGGAAGCATGACAACAAGCAGCAGGCATGGCTGGACCAGGATGCTGAGAGCTCACATCTTAAACCACAAGCACAAAGCACAGAGCTAACAAGAAATGATGCTCATCTTTAAAGACTCAAAGTCTACCCCTAGGTGATACACTTTCTATAGCAAAGCCACACCTCTTAGACCTACTCAAACAGCTNTCTCTACTAACTGGGGATCAATTCAAGTGTCCAAGACTCTGGGGGACATTTACCATTCAAACCACCACACAAGGTATTAATGCCTGGGTCTAAGGAGGCAGAAAACAAAACGCAGGGACTAGGGATTAGCCCTGTGGGGCAGTGAAGAAAATGTATAATGTTAAGAAAATAAATTAAAGGCTGGAGAGATGGCTCAATAGTTAAGAGTACTAGCTGCTCTTCCAGAGGTTCTGAGTTCAATTCCCAGCACCCACATCTATAATGGGATCTGATGCCTTCTTCTGGAGTGCAGAGACACATGCAGATAGAGCACTCATACATAAAATACATAAATAAATCTTTAAAAAAAAGAAATTAAGAATTAAGGAGAAAGGGAGATGGCTNGATCATTAAAGTGCTTGCCATGTAAGCATGAACACCTGAGCCTTAGCACCCATGGAAATTTGGGCAAAGTGGTGTATAGGCTTGTAATCCCACCATCAGGGAACCAAAGACAGGGAGATCCCTGGGGCTCACAGTCTAGCTGAATTGATTTCCAGGTAAGTCCCTGTGTCAAAAATTTAGGTGGTCACCTTGAATTGAATTCCAGCACATGGGAGGCAGATACCTGTGAGTTCTTTGTCAGCCAGGGCTACACAGCATAGAGGGGAAAAGGTAGAGAGCATTAGGACAGACTACTCAACACTGACTTCATTATATGCACATTCACACGGCAAGGAGGGGATGCTGCTCCAACACACACAGTCCAAAATGGTGCCTGTGGTAGGCTGAGTAAGAATGGCCCCATGTTGGGCAGTGGTGGCACACACCTTTAATCCCAGCACCCTGGGGCAGAGGCAGGTGAATCTCTTGAGTTCAAGGCCAGCTTGGTCCAGGAGGGCCAGGGCTACATTGAGAAATTCTTTTTTCAGAAAAATAAGTAAGTAAGTAAGTAAATAAATAAATAAATAAATTCCCTCATAGGCTCATATATTTGAATGCTTGTCACCAGGGAGTGGCACTACTTCAAAGGACTAGAGAAATTAGGAAGTGTGGCCTTGTTAGAGTAGGTGTGGCCTTGTTGGAGGAAGTGTCATTCAAGGTCAGCTTCAAGGTTTCAAAAGCCCATGCCAGGAACAGGTTCTCTCTCTGCCCACTGATCAGGATGTAGTTCTCAACTACTGCAACAGTACCTGCCTGCATGCTACCATGTTCCCCATCTGGTGATAATGGATTAAACCTCTGAAACTGTAAGCAAGCCCCAAATTAAAAGCTTTCTTTCATAAAAGTTGCCATGGTTGGGCTCAGAGGTTAAGAGCACTGGCTATTCTTCCAGAGGTCCTGAGTTCAATTCCCAGCAGCCACATGGTGGCTCACAACCATCTAGAATGAGATCTGGTGCCCTCTTCTGGCCTGCAGGCATACATGCAGGCAGAACACTGCATACATAATAAATAAATAATTCTTAAAAAAAAAAAAGTTGCCATGGTCAAGGTGTCTCTTCAGAGCAATAGAACACTGACTAAGACAGTGCAGTCTTAGGAAAAGAAATTTTGAAATTTAGAAAAGTTGGCTTTACGGTAATGACAAGACTCCCAAGAGAATCTGCATATAGTAAGCAGTAAGACACAGAAATTGTGGCAGTGAGGAGGCTAAAGCATAGACTTCACAGCCATTTGCAAAGAAATTAAGGTATATTGAAATTCATTTCTAAAAAACAACCCACTAGTTTGCTGGGCCAGCAAAATGGCTCAGTGGCTAAAGGTGATTGCTGCCAAGCCTGACACCCTGAGTTTGATCTGTGGGAGAGAACCAATTCCCCCAAGTTGTCCTCTGACCTCCACTCATGATCTGTAGCACAGGGCATTCCCTTTTCCTCATATAATAAACATAATAAAAATTAAATTAAAGGGGCTGGAGAGATGCCTCAGTGGTTGGGAGCACTGACTTCTCTTCCAGAGAACCCAGGTTCAATTCCCATCATCCACATGACATTTCACAGCTATCTGTAACTCCAGTTCCAGAGGACCTGACACCCTCACAGACATTCATGCAGGCAAAACACCAATGCATATGAAATAAAATAAACAATTTAAAAAATTTTTAATAATTAAATTAAAGCTGGCTGGATAGTGGTGGCTCACACCTTTAGTTCCAGCACTCGGGAGGCAGAGGCAGGCGGGTCTCTGTGAGTTCCAGGCTGGCCAGGGCTACACAGAGAAACCCTGTTTTGAAAAACCAAAAATAGGGGCTGGAGAGATGGCTCAGTGGTTAAGAGCACTGGCTGTTCTTCCAGAGGACATGGGTTCAATTCCCAGCACCCACATGGCAGCTCACAACTATCCGTAACTCTAGTTTCAGGGGGATCTGACACTCTCACACCAATGCAAATAAAGTTAAGTAAATTATATATAAAAAAAGAAAAACCAAAAATAAGCAAAGTTTTTTTTCTCATGAGAGCAAAGAAATTACAAGATTATTAAAGTTATATTTGGTAAGTAATATCACATAAAGCTGGGCTCAGTAACTGTCTTGTAAAACTCTTCCTAGCAAACAAGAAGCTTCAGGGGCCAGTTGTGGGGCACATGCTAGGAGGCTATGCTGAAGAGGTGGAAAGAGGCAGCTTTCTGTGCATTCAAGACCAACCAGGTAACAGTTTCAGGCTAGCCAGGGCTACAACGAGATACCCTGTCTGAAAACAACAGTGTATGAACTGATTATTTTTATTTTGTCTTTTTAGTCTAGGGTTTGTTATGTAGATTGGGCTGGCCCCAAACTGGCAGATATCCAATTGCCTCAGCCTCCTCAGCACCAGGGTTACAGTTATGCACCATCATGCCTGGCTATTTTGAAGTTCTGTTAGGTTCATTTTAATTAAAATTCAAAATCTTTAAAGTAGTTGGGTACAGTGTGCATATCTGTAATTCAGCACCCAGAGGGAAAGGCAGAAGAATCACAAGTCCAAGGACAACCTAGGCCACAGATAACCAGCCCTGGAAACTACCAGAAAGATTACTTATAATGTGTCCCTCAGTTCAGGTTCTTCTCTGCTCCTCCTATCTGTATGAACTGGGGTTACTTCCATGGATAAGGAAGCAGTGCTTTTAGAGGAAGACTGAAAATACCTAGTGACACTCAAGTTACAAGCTTCGATGCTATGGTGAACACACCCTGTGAGAAGGCCATGCACCTGAAAATGTTTACAGGTTTACAGCTGTGTTCTGCAAATGTGGCCAGCTGGAGAGCAGGAATCACTGGCTGTGAGCTGCTTCTCAATGAAGCCTCCTTAGAAGGCAGCTTGGGCCGGGTGGTGGTGATGCAGGCCTTTGATCCCAGCACTTGGCAGAGGCATGCAGATCTCTTGAGTTCAAGGCCAGCCTGGTCTACAAAGTGACTTCCAGGACAGCCNCAACTGTTTCACAGAGAAATCCTGTCTCAAAAACAAAACAAAACAAAAAAACCAAACAAACAAACAAAAAGGACAGACAGAAGGCAGCTTGGCTACCTCCTCCTCCTTCACCTGTCTTCTTTTCATCTCAAAGGCCCTGAAGACTTGAGGGGACATGGGCAAGGTGGGGCACAGAGAAATCTTTTCACTTACACCTTCAGTGTCCTCCTGTTCACAAGATACAGATCAAACGACACGTTAATTATCCAGCTCAAAATTAATGGGACTGTACATCTGAGTGTGGGAAAGGACTGATCAGCAACTAAAACAGTTCATGACAGGCTGGCCCTAGGAGTGCAGGGTACAGCAAAACTCTGGGAGCCCACACAGTTACTGAACCATTCCAAAAAGCTGACGTTTCCCAATGAACAGCAGGGTCCTCAACTGAAAGCCAGGTCTGAATTCCACACCCTGAATGTGTGCATGGAATGGGCACTTCTGCATGGCAGCCAGGGGTTTCTCTTAAGTTCTCTGGAAGGATCACCACTCAAACACGATTAAAGATTAGTTTATCTACCAAGAAAAAAGTCTCTTCACACATTACACTCTCCTACTTTGGGAGTTGGTTAGAATGGACCAGGAGGTCCTCACAATGACAAAGCAGTATTGCCCAGTGGTATCCGTTCCCTGTCCTACACTAGCCTTTGTGGATAGCCATCAACCTGCTGAAGCTACATCTTGTCTACAGCAGGCTGGCTTTCTTAGTCTGTCCTTTCTTCTCTGGCCCTTACTTTTTGTAAGACAGGATTTCAGTATGCAGCTCCAACTGTTTTTGTTTATTTGAGACAGGTTTTTTTTCCTCTATGTAGCCATAGTTGTCCTGTAATTCACTATGTAGACCAGGCTAGCCTAGAATTCACAGATCCACCTGCCTCTGCCTCTGAGTGCTGGGATTAAAGGTGTACACCACCATGCCCAGCTCCCAACTGGTTTTAAAAGTGTATTTGGAGGTGGCAGCTGGAGGGCCAGAAATTCCAGGTCATTCTTAAGACACATTAAGTTTGAGGCCATCCTGGGCTACATAATTCCCTGTCTCACACACAATTTGGCAACATTAAAATCAACCTGGTTTCACACACACAAAAAAATCTAGAATTTTGGCTTACTTTAAAAAAAAGTGCTGGGCAGACCAGTCTGGTCTATAGAGCTAGTTCTAGGACAGCCAAGTGTACATAAAGAAACCCAGTCTTGAAAAACAAAAACAGAACAAAACAAACAGAAAACCAGAAGATGTGAAGCTGGACAACAGGGTCTACTCTCATAATGTGGCATTCATCAGTTGCCTAGGGCAAGTGCGTGAATTCCTTCCATTCATTTCCCAGAGTTCTCAGCTTCTGCCCTTAATGTGATGCCTTAAGAGTTGAAAGCTGTGTGTATGGTTGTGTCTAGGCTAACTGGCCTTGAAATAGTCAACTTTGGGAGTTCTGTTATTAAGTTTTCCCACCTTGGTTTGCAATCAGGCTAGGTCTTTCACACATCTTTCTAGTTCTAGTTTCCATTTTGCTTTAGAGTGGGAAGCTACAGAAGTGGGTTTTGTATATCCAACTGTGAAACACTTGGGATAACCTGAGGACAGAGACCACCCTGATGAGTTGGGCCCTTCCAAGGGATCTATCAACCACATTTTTTGTTTTGTGACAGGTCTCATCCCAGGCTAGGCTTGAACTCACCAGTTCTGGCTGCTGCTAGTAGAGGTATGAACCATCATGCCTATCTCAGTATAATTTTTTCCTGCATTTTCAAGCCATAGTTAACTGGTGAAGTATAGTTATCTGAAAAATCTGTTAAAGAAAGGGGATGCTAGGACACACACAATTTCCCCAATGACCAAGAACCTGAGATGAATGAATCTGTCTATTCCTCTTGAAGTTGTTTGGGCTAGTCCTCACCTACTTATTTATGTGGAAGGCTGCAGCACTGCTATTATCTGTTTGCTTTGTCAGTTGCCCATATAGGAAAGTCACTACCACTTAAGTCAATTAGCAATACTATGAGAGCCAAAGTTATGTTTTAGGTTTAATTACTGTGCCTAAGAGATCCATAAAACACAAAAGCCTCTAACCTGTAAACCCACTTGCCTGAGGACAGATACTTCCTGATATGCTGGAGGCTATTTCAGGTTAAAAAAAGGCACATTTTTTCACTCCTCTAAACAACTTTGTTTGACTCAACTACACTGGATGTGCTTGATTACATGTAAGCCTATGCAAACTGCCATTCATCGCCATTTTCTGGGAACACCAGAATGGTCCTGGCCAAAGTTCATCATCCTGGCCAGTATTTAATTAAAGCTTCCTTCAAATTTGGCTCAGAATTGTGGTAGTGGTCTTACCCTCACCCAGTGGAATTAGTATCTCTCCAACCACTCATCCATCTTCCCTTCTTACTTTATTTGTGGTCATTAGTAGAGCTCTCATTTTATCTCCACATGAGGGGCTCATCTCCTCCTCTGGCCTCATTCAATACCCTTTTAATTCTTTAAAAAGCTGGATAGAAAACAACTTTGTGGAGTTGATTCTTTCTTTCTTCCACTTTACGTGTTTCTGAGGATGGAGCACAGGTTGCCAGGCCTGCTGGCCAAGCAATTTTACCAGCTGAGCTATCTTGCAGGCCCCTGAAAACTAGACTTTGGTGGTTCACATCTGCAACACTAGTCCTGGGAGACTGAGGCAAGAGGACTGCTGCTCTTTCAAAGCCAGCCTTGTCTACAGATTGAGAATGAAAGCTGGAGCTATCCTCAGTACTTCAGTGGGTGTTTGCTTTAGGCATGTGTGTGCTCATTGACTGACACTCCCTTTCCTCAAGCAACTGCCATCTTGTTACCAGTTCTGAGACCATCCTGGTTGGTGGTTACTTCATCCTGTGGCTGTGCCTTCAGGATATGGGGCATGAAGAAGGAGATGGTGGTAAAACTGGC
Source organism: Neotoma lepida (assembly GCA_001675575.1). Taxonomy (NCBI): domain Eukaryota; kingdom Metazoa; phylum Chordata; class Mammalia; order Rodentia; family Cricetidae; genus Neotoma; species Neotoma lepida. Next base: position 532,215 of record LZPO01044402.1, read on the forward strand.
AGAAGAGGTGGCACAAGTTCAATCTACGGTCATTTGATTCCATTGCTTCTGGGTCCATGAACAGTGAGGGAGAACATCGTGGAAGGGGTATGTTGAAGATTAAAGTAGTTTGCTTCATGTCATACAGGAGGCAGAGAGAGCAAGCTCTTTGAGACAGGGTGTCACTCTGTAGCCCAAGCTGACGTTGGAGTGATGGCAATCCTCTTATCTCAGCCTTCCAAGTGGTAGATTACAGGCCCTGCCACCACGACCAACTTAGTGCAATAAATTTTAGTGAGTTCATCAAGTAAGAAACCATTTAATCTAGTTTTAAGAATGTTTATGCCACCAGGTGGTCGTGGCGCATGCCTTTAATCCCAGCACTCGGGAGGCAGAGGCAGGTGGATCTCTATGAGTTCGAGGCCAGCCTGGGCTACCAAGTGAGTTCCAGGAAAGGCGCCGCCAAAGCTACACAGAGAAACCCTGTCTCGAAAAACCAAAATATATATAATACAGTCCTAATACAGGCGTGCTGGTAAATACATGCCTTTAATCCTAGCACTAAGGAGGCAAAGGCAAGTGAATACAAATTTGAGGTCAGCATGAGTTCTAGCTCAGACAGTTACATAATAAGACCCTATCTCAATCCCTAAGCCCCAAATACCTTCAATAACAATACAGCAGCCGCAACAAAACAAACAAATAAGGGGCCAAGGAACTAGCTCAGTTGCTAAATGTTTGCTGTACAAGCCTGAGAACCTAAGTTTGATCTCTTAGAACTCATTAAAAAAAAATGTGGAGCCTATTTATAATTCCAAAGCTGGGGAGACAGAAACAAGTAGATTTCTAAAACTTGCTGGTTAGATTCCACAGACTAATTAATGAGTTCCAGGCCAAGTGAAGATGGATAAAACTTAAAGAATGGCACCTGAGGTTGACCTCTGACCTCCTTACACATATGCATGCACAAGCCCCCAATGCACACGGACGCACATACACAACAACAACAACTACAACCACCAAATATCAGTTATTATGATTGAAACTGTACCTAATTTGAGATTTCCTAATTTGAGGAATAATGTTTTTAGGGTCTATTTCAGATTCTGCCTAACAAATACATCTCAACCATCTCTTTGCAAGTTATGTAAGAAAAAAAAAAAAAAACTCACTTTGGGGCTGGGGAGATAACTGGAGATGACTCAGTGGTGAAGAGCAATGGCCATTCTTCCAGAGGAAGGACCCCAGCAACCACATGGCAGCTCACAAGCATCTTTAACTCCAGTTCCAGGGGATCTAGTGCCCTCCTCTGGCCTCTGCAGGCACTGCATGCATGTAGTACACAGACGTCCACTCCAGACAGAACACTCATACACATAATAAAAATCTTAAAAAAAAAAAAAGCTGGATGGTGTTAGTACATACCTTTTAGTGCCTTTAATCTCAGAACTTGGGAGGCAGAGGCAGCTGGATCTCTGAGTTTGAGCCCAGCCTGGTCTACAGAGAACCAAAAAAAAAAAAAGCAGCCATTTTGGCTTCTGTGGGCCTCTGAAGACTGTTTCTTCTCATTACACATTGTCTAGTAACAGAAAATAAAAAGAATGGCTAGTACTTGTTGAGGTCCTCATAATCCAAAAGGTACACCAGTCAAATGGGAAAAGCGCTACATCATTTCTGCTTTACAGCTGAGAAAATGGACGCCAAGCTGTAACAGCAGAGCTCGTCATAAATCGCGGTCTGCTATGAGTTTGTGTTTTAACCTAAGGAGGGAAAATCATGGATCGATTTAAAGACTGACATCATACTATCCCAATGAAGTATTTAGTATCAGCTCAAAGGACTGATCTACTCCTTTATCATCTAGTCCACACCACAGTGCTACAACTGTATAGATAAGAAAAACAAACTAGGATTTGACACTATCTGGAACATGAACTCCAACTGTAGATGTTTGCGTGAGCACGATGCTACAGAGAACATCTGAAATCAGAACAGGAGAGCAGGCCTAATCTAGGGTACCACTATAAACAGTGGCAGAATACTTCAGTGTCCACACATCTCTCATGACTACCAAATAAAAATTAATGTGCCCAATTAAATGAGGCAAAGGTCAAGAATGGCAGTAAGAACAGAATGTTAGCAAAGGGAATGTTAATGGAATTCCTGTAGACAGAAAAACTGGTTCTTCCATTAAAAAGACAAGTATTTCCAGTTGCTATTTAAAACCTTGTATTTTTCCAATTCCAAAAAGACTTTCTGGAGAAGATCGGAGGTCAGTAGGATAAAGGTAACATGCTCCTTTAGATGTTGACTTGTTGCCTGAATTTGGATTGCCTTAAGTTGTGTTGAGCAAGACAAGGCATGCTGAGAAAGGCATCATGCTGAGCCTGCCATCTGCTGTCTCTGTGGCAGACATTTGAAGACCTATTGTGCACTACACCTAGCAGTTGTTCAACAACTCAAAAAGCTATTAAGAAAACAAACAAAACAAAACAAAAAGCCTGGCACACTTTTGATTCCAGNACTTGAGAGGCAGAGGCAGGGGGAATCTCTGAGATTAAGGTTAGCCTGGTCTGCAGAATGAGTTGCAAGGCAGTTACACAATGAAACCCTACCTTGAAAAAATAAAACAAAAACCAAAAAACCCCACAAAAACCCCAAACCAAAAAGCTTACAGGGGTTACCAAGTAACACATGCCCTAACTGTTGGTTTAAAATATCCATTTTGGTGCTGGGATTACAGCTCAATGGTAGACCAGTTGCCTAGAATACCAAAATTCTGAGTTTAATCCCCAGTACCACACAGATACATACATCAATTCACCTCATATTACAAGCTCATGTGTCCTTTGATGATTCAACGCATTCCTATACTTTTTATTTTCTCAAGATATTAAAGTACCAGTTTATCAAAATAATACACTTTAATGTAGGATAATTTTAATACAAGTAACGAAGCCTAAGAAAAAGTCAATAAAAATCACAACTCAAAATGCTAACATTTTTACATGCTATCATTTACTATGATAAGTTGTTCAACCTCTAACTAGAAAGTATACTTGGGCCACACATTCTTGTACTTGGAAGACTACAGAACATGAGTAAGAACAGAAAGCTGCTCCCCAGCAGGCTAAGACACCCACTGAAACATTGACGTGTATGAATTAGGAGGCTGTGTAGGTGGAATAGAGTTCTGAACAGACTATTTTAAGCTGACCATTTTAGATTTTACTTGACACTGAAGTACTTCCTTTTATCACAAAAATTCTGTATTTGAAATATTTATGCAATTCTGGAATAACAAACAAGGAACACTTTTCAGCTGGAGTACCAATTCTTAGGAAGCATCATATTCTGCAATGAACTGCCTGAGCTCTTCCACACACCGCTCACTTATTTCCTGTAAACTCTGCCTAAATGCAAACTGAATAGACTTTTCTAATGAAGGATCTTTTTCAACAAGCATTTTCACCACCATCCCGAAGGTTTCACAGTCTTGGTGGTATGCTTGTTCAATTTCCTTGGTTTTTGATGCTATTGCTTTAAGGCGATTAGTTAGTTGGTCATTGACTAATTCTGTGCCTTCTGTTCCGTTAGACTCAGGTGCTTGTGGCTGATCCATAAGTAATGGTTCTGTGAATCCAACTTCAAACTCAGAAATTTTAGGTAAGTCACTATCATCTACCATCTTTGGATTTTCTACAGCCTGCCCGCTGGTAGCTTCAGGAAGACCATTTTCATCGAACTTGTTGAGTTTGTCTAAAATTTCTGATGAAGGAACTGCTGAAGAACTTGATGGGCATGTGTCTCTTGATGTTTTCAAAGACTGGCCAGGTCTCTTTTGACCTCCTTCTGGCTCTTCTTCTCTGTGCCATCTGTAGGAGGCATTAGCATTCATGGACGTCCTAAACTGTGACCAATGGGAAGAATCTTTTTCTTTTGGAGAGTGCCCTCCACTGGATCCAGATCTGCTGGGTGGGGAGTCCTTTTGACCTACACTTGATTTTCTGAAAAAACAAGAAGCCCCTTTATGGGGANACCACTGTCTTGAATAATGGGAAGAGGAGGAACATTTTCTTTTAAAATCATCTTTCATGTCCCTGCACTCATGCTGTTGGCTTGCAAAAAGACCATCTCCTGTTCTCCCTAGGCCAGATTCATCACTGCAGGCATTCTGAGGAGGTACTTTGTCATATGGTCCATTAGACCGTATCTCATCTCTTCTGTATAGCGATCTTGGACGGTGACCAAGGATAACAGGGATGTGAAGCATGAGTGGTTGGGCTGGTCACAAGTTCACCAAAGCAGTCCTAGCAGTCCTCTGATGGGCACTGAGACATAGACCTCAAAATTCACCTGCACCCTAGATAGGCTGGACTCTAGAAGACATGGGCTTCAGTGTGGATTGATGGCTCCAGGTTCCAGGATGCTGGCACGCAGGCTGCCACAGGAGTAGTGCTGGTTGGTATGTGCTGGTGAGTAAAAGTCAAGTATAAACTCCCTTGCATTATTTTTTATGGGAACAATAGGCTTCTTACAACCTCTGAAAGGTCAGTGCACACCTTTACATGTATAGTGTGCCAAGAGGCACTTGTCCATACCAATACTTAAAGACAAATCATTCTGTAAACCCAACTCTCCCCGGTTTAATGAGATCACTATCAGAAATAGTCTGTTCTCCACTAGCAGTCTCCCAAAGTGCCTAATACTAATACTGTGCTGTTTACAGCAACAATATTTAGCTGGGCGTAGTGGTGCACACCTTTAATTCCAGCACTCAGGAGACAGAGGCAGGAGGATCTCTGTGAGTTCAAGGCCAGCCTGGTCTACAAATTGAGTTCCAGGACAGCCAGGGGTGTTACACAGAGAAACTGTCTTGAAAAAATACAAGAAACAAACAACCCCAAAAATGGAAAAAGAAAAAAAAGAAAAAGCTCCCCCATACAGCAGCCTTCTTATAAGTCCCATCTACCTCTTAAAAGAGTAAAATGTACAGGGGCTGGAGAGATGGCTCCGAGATTAAGAGCACTGACTGCTCTTCCAGAGGTCCTAAGTTCAATTCCCAGCAACCACACGGTGGCTCACAACCATCCATAATTCAATCTGGTGCCCTCTTCTGGCATGTAGGCAGGACACTGTATACATAATAAATAAATAAATCTTTAAAAGATAAAAAAGAAGAATAAAATGTACTTGCTGACCTCATTCCTATACTTTGCAGATAATATTCCAGGCATTTTGTCTCTCCAAATCCTGAGCTCCTTGAATTACAGACAAGCCTATTATATCACAGAACAGCTATAAAATGGGGCTCTAGATAATTGNAGATNAAAACTGAAGCAATAGATATCTGGCTCTTTATCAAATTAGCTCTTAATACCTTCATCAGAATCCCATGGGAAACCTGACCTTGAACTAGATGTCTGAGAACAAGGCAGAGGTACATAGTCCTCCTTTGGTATCTGCTCCAGGACTTCCCAGCGGTACCAGAACCTGAGTCTGCAAATCCTTTTGGGCAAGGACAGTGTTTACATGTGGCCTATGCACTGTATCCTATATCCCTTAGTTCTTTTTTGTTGTTTTCCAAGACGATGTTTTTCTGTAGCCTTTGCTGTCCTGGAACTTGCTCTGTAGATCCACCTGCCTCTGCCTCCTGAGCACTGAGATTAAAGGCATGCACCACCACTGCCTGTCTCTCTTAGTCATCTCTTACATGTGCTCAGTATACAAGTAACCACAGTAGGCCTGACCACAAAGTACACATGAGCAAAATATCAGGTAAACAATGCCCATAGTGCTAGAGACTGAGGATCTGTGAAACGGCAGGAAGCTATCAAAGGGTGCACATGCCTTCACAGAGTTTCATTCCTCTGGAGTCAGTGTAGTGCCTAGCATGTGGCAAATTCAAATTTTGCTTTTTGGAACTTCCTGGATTTTTCTGGCAGGGCCAAGGATTTAACTCAGGACCACTATACATGCTAGATACACTATACCACTGAAGTACATTCTCCAGCCCAAAAGTTAACTTAAAAATTCTTTTCCCTACCTGTTGTTGAATTTGTAGATATGCAATCCACGGATCTGGACATGACTATGTATTTGAAACAAGTGCTTCACAAGATTATCATGAGCCTGGAAGTTTAGGACATGTAATCTACATGTAAATGCCTAAATATGTCTTAGACTACATATGGCTAAAGTGAATTTTTTTTTTAAATTCTGAACTTTTGAAGTCTTTTTTTTTTAAAGATTTATTTATTATGTATACAGAAGAGGGCGCCATATCTCATTACAGGTGGTTGTGAGCCACCATGTGGTTGCTGGGAATTGAACTCAGGACCTCTGGAAGAACAGTCAGTGTTCTTAACTTCTGAGCCACCTCTCCAGCCCTAAAGTGAAATTTAAATACTAGTTCCTATTCTTTTTGTAACTCTTTTTTTCACGGATTGAATTAATTTTTTATAGTAAAATTCCCATCAAACTCCTCCTTTGCTCAAAACCTTCCCCACTAACCTGGATCTGATGACACAAGCCTATAATCCCAGCAGATGAGTGCTGGAGGCAGGAGAACCAGGTGTTCAAGGTCATCCTTAGTTCAAGTCAGCCAATGATACATGAAACTGTCTCAAAACAAAACATTCCCTACTACAAAAAATTAAAACCCACAGATGGGAGAGATTCACTTAAGAATCTGCATGGTGGCAGGTATGAAAGAAGCAGCAAGGAATGAAGAAAAAAGGCAGAAAGGACAGACACCCAAGAAGGTGGTGTTTNTTTANTTAGNGGTGGATATTCACAAATATACACATTGGATATCATAACAAATATTACTGATATAAAAGGTGATGAAATATGATTAAAGGAATATATATATGTTAATGTTGGCAAATGTGAAAATTGTTTATTGTA
>LZPO01044402.1:574681-584730 GCA_001675575.1 Neotoma lepida
ATTAAAACATTTGATGTACAACTGCAGGAGAGATAATATACAGATATCTTGAACATAAATACAGGTTACAAATTCTTATCCTAATAGTGAAGTGTTTCACTAAAGCATGCCCAATGATTGGGCAAAACCAAAACTTATTTTATGCTGCAGTCATCCTAGGGTCCTTCCTGCTGTGTAGCCTCCCTGGATCTGCAAAACACCCTTCTTAAGAAACCCACAAATAAGTGACAAAAACAAACAGACAGAATCTGAAAACAAAGCCGAATATGGTGACACATGCCTAATCCCAGCACTTGGGGAACAGAGGCACAAGAATCAGGCATTCAAGGTTATCCTCAGCTACATAAGCAGTCAAAGCCAGCCTAGGCTACATGAGGACCTGTCTTAACTCCCACTCTTCTAATCCCCAAAACTAAACCAGCAACAACATCTTCTCACCATCCCCTGAAGAATCACAAGGCTGGGACATTCTATTTTAGTAGTTAAATTTTTATGAAAATGCAGTAATTTATTGTACATGTATTGTATTTCAGTTAGTTGAGAAGCAGTGAAGGTCAGCAAGATGGCTCAGTGGATAAAGCTGTTGCCATGCAAGCCTGGCAACCTGAGTCTGATTTCCCAAATCCATGTAAAGGTGGAAAGAGCAAACCTACTCCACAAATTTGTACCCTGACCTTCTCCACAGGCATGCTGTGGCATGTGTACTTGCCCCCTCCACCACCTGCTCAAGTATGTGCATACGTGCATGCTTACATGTACACACACAGGCTAGTAATAATAAACATTAAAAAAGAGCAATGATATGCCATGTCCCATTGAACTGTGACATAGATAATGTAGGAAATGAAAGTTTGTTGAGTTTAATAAAATTAGGAATTAGTTATTTTTATATTTTATAGCATTGTTATAAATATATCTTTAAAAATAAGTAGGCTGTTTTAAAAGTCTTAAAGATATATATTTGAAGTTTTGTTCACAGCTTTTGACAAGTCTAGTTCTCAGGATTTCAGATTTCATTGTTTAAAAGTGTTTCAGTCAAACTTACTACATACAGCCAGGTACCGGGTGTGCTATATCCCCACCCTCTCAGGGAGGCTGAGGCAGGAGAATTGCTATAGCTCAGAAGGTCAGGAGCAGCCTGGGCAGTACAGTAACACTTATCTTAAAAAACAAAACCAACAATGAAAAACTACATCAAATTCTTGAAAATGACAAGATTAATAAAAATTAGAAAAACCGAGAAATCACTAAGAATGGACACAGTGGGTGTATGCCTATGATCTCAGCACTTGAGAGGCTGAGGCAGGAAGAGCATGAGTTTGAGGCCTGTGTGGATTACCTAGTGAGCAGCAGGCTTGCCCATCTTAGTTATGAGACTCTTGTCTCATCTGAAGCATCCGTCTTACTCTTAAGCCCTGATGCAATTTTGACATGCTTTTCCTAACCTTGTCTTTTCCCAGGGGAAGCTGGTTGTTGGACACAATATGCTCTTGGATGTCATGCATACAATTCACCAGTTCTATTGCCCTCTGCCTGCAGTAAGTGGTTCTAGTATTGACAACCTCCTGCCTTTCAACTGCGACCGTGCTTTCTGCCTGGGTTGCGATTCCTTATTTCCTTGTATGTGCATGTGGCATGTTCCCAGGAACTACCTTATGTGCTTGCCTGTCCTGTTCTTTTTTAAAGATTTATTTTATTATTTTATGTGTGTAAGTGTTTTGCCGGCATATATGTGTGTCATGTGCATGCCTGGTGTCCAAGGAGGTCCAGAAGAGGGCACCTTAGGACTGGAGCGAGAGAAAATTCTGAGCTGTGAGGTGTCCTGGGTCTTCTGAAAGAGCAGCATATGTTAATCTTTGAACCATCTCTCTAGCACCTCAAGTATCATCTTAAAAATATTTTCTAGGGACCTAGGAAGATAGTTCAAAAGTTAGCTGCTGATCCAAGTTTCTAGCCTTGCCTGTACTGTTTTGATAGGATGTGTACACGAGCTGTTTCAGCGGTTTGATAGCTGTCAGCTATTGCCAGAGCAAAGCTAAATATTTATTTCCTCGATTGATACTGGTGGGTTTGCTCATTTCCTACTGCACAGAGGATAGGCCGCAGGCACCTCTGAAATTAGATTTAGGAGAGCTGGAGGGAAATTGGTGCCACGTGATTGCCTCCTGCTGAGCACCTTGAGACTCCCTGGCAACTTGGATGGTATTTCCATACTTGGAGCCAAGTCATTCGAGTCATTATCACACGTCTCCAGGCTGCCTTTATAACCCTGAGACAGCTATGTTGGATAATACCTGATTTATAAAAAAAATTAGGTGGTGGCCCAAATTTGGGTTGTATGGCCATAGTTTGCCAATCCATCTGTATTAGTCAGGGTTCTGTAGAGAAACAAAACTGATAGAATAAATTTATATATATAAAGGAGATTTATTAGAATGGCTTACAGGCTGTGGTCCAGCTAGTACAACAATGTCTATCTACCAATGGAAAGTCCAAGAACCCAGAAGTTGTTCAGTCAACTAGGCTGGATGTCTCAACTGGTCTTCAGTAGACACTGGAATCCTGAAGAAGTAGGCTCTAATGCTGGCGAGAACGAGAATAGTAGGCAAAGAGAGCAAAGCTTCCTTCTTCCATGTTCTTTATGTAGGCTGCCAGCAGAAAGTATGGCTCAGATCAAAGGTGGATCTTTCACTTCAAAAAATCTGGATTAAAGGTATATCTTCTCACTTAAAAAATCCATATTTGCTGGGCGTGGTGGTGCATGCCTTAAGTTCCAGTACTTAGGAGGCAGAGGCAGGCAGATCTCTTTGAGTTCCAGGACAGCCAGGGCTGTTACACAGAGAAACCGTTTCAAAAAACCAAAAAAAAAAAATCCAGATTAGAAGTAGGTCTCTCCACTTCCAATGACTTAATTAAGGAAAAAGAAATCCTTCACAGGTGTGCCCAGCCATTTGGGTTTTAGTTAATTCCAGATGTAGTCAAGTTGACAACCAAGAATAGCCATCACACCATGCTTTATTTTTATTTACTTAAAAAACTTTATTTTAGGACTGTCAAGGTGTCTCAGTGGTTAAGTGCACTTGCTTTTTCAGCGGACCTGGGTTTGGTTCCCAGAACCCACACTGGATGGTCCACAGCTGCTTATAACTCTAGCTGCAGGGGATCTGATGCCTTCTGACCTCCAAGGGCACTTGCAAAAATGTAGTGCCCGTAAACTCACCTACACACATACATATATAAATAAACATAAATAATTTTTAAAGTGTGTGAGCATTTTCCTTGCGTGTGTGTATGTGCACCATTTGCTTGCCTGATGTCACAGAGGCCAGAGAAGGTTGTCAGATCTCCTGAAACTGGAATTACAGATATGTGTGAGACACCATGTGGGTGCNGAGAATTGAACCTGTCCTCTTTAAGAGCAGCAAGTGTTCTTAACCAGGAGCTATCTTTCCAGCCCATAGTTATATAGCCCAGATTGGTTGTGATCTCTCAGGCCCAAGTGCTAGGATTACAATCTGCTCCCCATCTTCTGGCCCAGCCCTTGCATTAAATTGCTTGAGGTTGGACTCTTGTTTTTATTGCTTCTTGGAAGTTTTGGCTCTTGGGTAAAAATTTGGTCTCATTTACACATCTGCAACCTCTCTCTGTTTCCTATGTCTCGTTGCCCCATCAGCTCCTTGATAATCTTTTGGAGGAGAGCAGTGCACTCGACCGCTTGCATAGTGGGTCTGCTGGTCCCTCGCTTCTAGGGCTTTGGTCTTAAGGTTGTCACCACTTCCGTGACAGCTCCATCATCCTCCAGGATGCAAGGGTTCCAGAAAAAGTGATGATCATTTGCATTTTCTATCTAAAGAGCTCATGGTTATTTTCAGTCATTCATTTCTCGCTGGCCAGGGAGAACAATGGAGCAGCTCCTTTCCTGACCATAAATCGATGAAGTTACCAGAAGGACCAGGGAAGCATATTTAATGTTGTGCTTCTGGGTGTTCTGAATACCAAACAGAGGCAGGCATATGGAAGTCATTAAATATTGACTTAACAAATTAGTGTCTTCTGACTTATGTGTGGCTCTCTTCACATTACTTACCCTGCCTAAAATTCCCAAGTAATTCCACATTCCTTGTTTCTGCATGTAGTTGCCTCTTTGGAGCTGGGCCTGTCAGGTCCTATCCCATTGCCTATGTAAGCNAGCCTCTGTCAGGCTCTATGTTCCCAGCCAGCTGACGTGTTTCCTAAACGCTTTGTGTTCTGGCAGGCCTGTGGTTTGGGTGCATGATTACTTCTGTCTGCTTTACTGTGGGTTTGCTGCATGATTGCAGTCTACAGCCTCACTTACCTTTTTCTGCTATGCAGTTCTTTTCTGTCTGCTGCCTTGCTAGAATCCTACTGTTCTTTGGCCAACCCTCCAGGGCTTTGGTGCCTCCAGGGTAACTACATTTTTCTCTGGGTTACATGGTGCAACCAATTCTAGATGATTAGATCTGAGGAGGATTTATCTTGTGTGTGTGTGTGTGTGTGTGTGTGTATGCGCTCAGAAAATGTGAACTTGAATGAGACTAGTCCAATTAAAATTCTACCAGAAAGCAGATGATTTGTATTACAGTGCAGTTTTATCTCACCAAGGTACTTGAGGTGATCACACACACACACACACACACACACACACACACACACACATACACACACACACACTATCCAAGAGAAAAAATTATTTTTTTATTTAGGTATGGAAAAAATGACGAGAGCAATAGGAGACAATCTATTGAAGATGATAAAACATTTACATTTGCTGGCACCATGTTTAAGTTAAAAAGCATTTTATTTTATTTTTTGTGTATCGGTGTTGTCATAGTTAGGGTTTCTATTGCTTTTACGAAACATCATGACCAAGAAGCAAGTTGGGGAGGAATGTTATTTTGGCTTACACTTCAGCATTGCTGCTCATCATCAAAGGAAGTCAGGACAGGAACTCAAACACAGCAAGAACTTGGAGGCAGGAGCTGATGCAGAGGCCATGGAGGAGAGCTGCTTACTGGCTTGCTCCCCATGGCTTGCTCAGTCTGCTTTCTTATAAGACCTAGGACCACCAGCCCAGGGATGGCACCACCCACAATGGGCTGGGCCCTCCCCATCTATTACTAATTAATCAAATGTCTTACAGCCGGATCTTATGGAGACATCTTCTCAATTGAGGTTTCCTCCTTTCAGATAACTCTAGCTTGTGTCAATTTGACATAAGACCAGCCAGCATAGGTGTTTTGCCTGTGTCTTTATCTCTGTTCTATTGCTGTGAAGAGACATTATGACCAAGGCAACTCTTAGAAAATAAAGTATTTAATTAGGGGCTTGCTTACAGTTTCAAAGGGTGAATTTGTGATCATCATGGTGAGAAGCAAACAGGCATGGCACTGGAGTGGTGGCTGAGACTTGACATCCAGTCTGCAGGCAGCAGGCAGCAGAGTGGGACTGGGGTGGGCTTTTGAAACCTCAAACCCCAGTGGCACCTCCTCTGACAAGTCCACACCTTCATCCCCAGTGGCACCTCCTCTGACAAGTCCACACCTTCATTCCTTCCCAAACAGTTCCACCAACTGTGGACCAAACGTTCAAATATATGAGCCTTTGAGGGTCATTCTCATTCATATACTACAGCCTGTATGTAGGTATGTCTGTGTATCACTTGAATGCCTGGTACCCACGGAAGCCGGAAGAGGGCATTGGATCCCCTGGGACTGGAGGTACGGACAGTTCTGAGCTTCCATGTGAGTTCTGGGAATTGAACCCCAGTACCTATTGTTCTTAACTGAGCCATGTCTCTAGCTCCTGGCACCATATTTTTAAAGTGTAATTATAAAGCTAGTCACAGTAGCTCATCTGTAATGCAGAATTCCTACTACAAGATAGGAGGTGGAGACAGGTGAATCCCCAGAAGCTTGTGGGCAAGACAGCCTGGCGTATAGTGAACAAGAGACCCTGGCTCAGACATGTGGGAGGGAGAAGGTTGGCATCAGAGATTGTCTTTGACTTCCACACATGCACCAAGGCAGGCTTGTGCTCACACTGTATATACACATATTATGCACATACACATGCCAAGATAAAAATAAAAAGAAAGAATCCATGTCTTGGTATTTAGAGGAGATTTTTTATGTGGCCTTTTGCTGCTTGAACATGAACTTGTAGGTGTTGGCCCAGAACTCTGTGTTTGCCCTGGAGGTGATCATAATTCTATTTTGCTCTTGCTTGTAAACTTTTTAGTGGTGTTGAAAGGTTAACAATGGTCATTAGGGCATTTTTTATTTGACTTAGCCTTAGAACCACTTGTTGATATTTTGTCTATTGATTAAACAACAGCCATTGAGAAACTGGTATGTATTTCAAGCTAAATATAGTCTGTGTTTATAGGCTTAAAAAGCTAATTGGAAATGGCAGCTTGCTGAGAAGCATGAATGATTTTGAAAAGAAGTGTGTTTTACAAAGGGTCAGGAGTGTTACTACCCAGGCTAGCACTGCAGTTATGTATGTAAATAAACTAATTCAAAACTAAAGCACTCTGATTTCTGCTCTAGAATTCCTGATCAAAGTAAACCTTTGAAATGAATAGTCTAATTTAGGCACTTACTGTTAGTGCCACATTAACAATTTTATGAGTACTTAAAGCAGGAACAATATGCATGTTGCAAGGTCTGTGTGTTTATAGCCATTTTCACTAACAACCAGAGATGGGCTCAGAGATAGAAGCTGCTTTACAGTGTAACCATCCTTATAAATCAGTCACTGTAGTGACACCAGCTAGTGTCACTATTATAAGTCTGTACCCTGGGGTATGATAGTCTCAAGTCAGCAGTACTTTCCATGTGACAGAACCACTCTCTGTAGTTCAGCTATAGAATCTTTTGGTTATGAAATTACTTATCCAAGCCACATAATTCCCAGTGAGAAATAGGAGATATTCTGAAATTCATTATTATTTAATTTTTATTACATAAAAATTTTAATTTTGTTTATTCTCTTGTGAATATAGTGTGTTGCTGAGGTGTGCCTGTGGAGGTCAGACACAACTATGGGAGTCAGTTCCCTCTTTCCACCATATGGGTCTCTGATCAAATTCAGGTTGTCAGGCTTGGCATCTGGTACCTTTAACCTGCCAAGCCATCTTACTGTCCCTATTTTTCTTAATTAAAAAATTTGTGTGTGTGTTTGCACACTTGCGCATGTGGCAGTCAGAGGACAACTTACAAAAATCAGCCTTCTGACATGTGAATCCTGGTGTTGAACTCAGATTGTCAGTTTTAACAGCAGGTGCCAAGACTGGCTGGCTCAGATTTTATTTTAAAAAATAATTCATTTGCTCTAAAGTTTATTTATTTTTATGTGTATGAATGTCTTGCCTGCATATATGTGTGTATGTGTACCACATGTGTGCCTAGTACCTGAGGAGTTCAGAATATGGCATTATATCTCCTGGAATAGAGTTATGGGTGGTTGTAATCCACCATGTGGGTTCTGGGAATCTAACCTGGGTCCTCTGCAAGAGCAACAAGTGCTCTTCACCTATGAGTCATCTCTCCATCTCCTAAGAAATAATTCTTAGTTAGAAGTGGATTTTGCTCTTTAGCTTGAGGCCCAAATGAGGCATGACAGTTAATATTTGAGAAAACAGCTTAGAGCTGGAGCTGCTCATGTGTGTTTTTACCAATACTCTGGTCTGTTAGAAAAACAGTAACAGGTCATCCTTTTGCTTTTTAGGACCTGAATGAGTTTAAGGAGATGACAACATGTGTCTTCCCCAGGTAAGCCTTCTTCAAGAGCCTCCTGACATTTGAAATACACACTGAGGTATATGCAACACAAGTAGGCATTTCCTACAAGCTAGGAAGGGATTTAATGGAATAGTGTGATCATCCATTAAAGATCAGATTCTAACTTAGAGTGGAATAGAAAGTAGCTGATGCCTCCTTTCTCCTGTCCTGCATCCTGCTGTCTGAAGGACTGGTGAAGGGCCCTGGTACAGGTCTGGCTTTTGCACATGAGGGACATATCTTTTTAATGTGTCCCAACTGAGACTGCTCTCTCCTCAGTTAAGAACTGTATGGCTAGAGACACCTCCCACCCCCACTCCTTGTAACTTCATCAGTGCCGGTGTTATTAGTGTTTTCCACAGTCAACATTGCATTGCATGCTAGTTTGGCTGTGTCATATGTCATGTGTGTGATCAACCACATGTCAAATGCATGGAGCCTATACAGTAAGACACTTTTAGGTCTTTTGAAGAAGGACAAGTGAGGGTAGCCAACTAGTCATATTTTCATCTGGGCTGTCACTGTCCTAGCCACAGTGTTTATATTTATGTGGAACTAGATTTAGACAGTATTCTTCCATGCTCAGTCTCTTCCTTAGTATTTCTGGTGCTGTAATAGAGTAGTTACTCATTGTGCTTCTTCTCACAGCTCATGGGAGGAAAAGTTTAGTGTAGCTCACAGTTTGAGGGTATAGTCTGTCCTGATGGGAATGATGGTAGGCTCATGGAGTCACGCTCCTCACTACCTACAGGCAAGGAAAACCCCAGTACTTGTCTGGCTTTCTCNCCTACTTACTCATTGTGTGTATGTATGTGTGCTTCCTGCTTTCTGGGGGTGGGGTGAGGTGGGTCTTCCTTCCTCAGTTAAACTCTGGAAACTTCCTTAAAGGTTCTTAGGTGATTCCAAATCCAGTCAGTTTAACAATGGAGCTTAACTGGCACCGTAAGAAATAGCAGGAAACTTCCCAGTGTAGACTTTGGCTCCATAAGAATTCAGATTCTGGGGGGCTGGAGAGATGGCTCAGTGGTTAAGAACATTGGCAGCCCTTCCAGAGGTCCTGAGTTCAATTCCCAGCAACCACATGGTGGCTCACAGCCATCTGTAATGGGATCTGATGTCCTCTTCCGGCGTGTAGCCTCTATACGTAGATAGAGCACCATCTACATAACTTAAATAAATCTTAAAAAAAAAAAAAAAGCATTCAGATTGTGTAAACCAGATGGTAGCAGTGGGTGGTAGCCGTTTGGGAGGGGCTGACCCTGTAGAATGGGAACACATGCAACGTTTGCCTCACCTTCAAGATGGATGCTAACCTCATTCCTCCAGGTACAGACACGGAACTTGTTCTGTTGGCAAGTATATAGAATACCTACAGCAGTCTGATGAGTGAAGACAGCACATTGGGACCATGTCCTTAGCTTATTAACCACATTGCCACTAGGTTCACACTGGCCAATGTGTGTGCTTCATCTGTCCACTTCTAAGTGTTTTATGAATTAATTTTTTTTAAGTGTATCATATATGAAGTATATGTTACCTATGTATTTTATTTATGAGACATTTTAAGTATTTTTATATTTTAATAAAGTACATTTTAAATAATGATATATTTTATTTACCTTATTGAAATTTATTTTGCTTCCAGACTCTTGGATACTAAGTTGATGGCCAGCACACAGCCTTTTAAGGTATTATTTAAATCTGAACTATCATTCATAAGATATAATTTGAAATTTTTGTTTGTTTGAGACAGAGTCTTGGTATGTCCAGGTTAGGCCTTGATCTCACCCTATAGCTGAGAGTAGTAACCTTGAATTCCTGATCCTCCTGCCTCTGCCTCCCATGTGCTGGGATACAAGCATGTGCCACCATGCTCTAGTTGAAACTTTTTTGCATTACCACTAATAACTTTGGAATTCTGGTCTATTTAAATGTTATTTCAAACACATTAAAAAATAAGAAAGGAAGAAGAGAGAAATTGGAAACGTTCAGAAATAAGTGTATCAAGATGTGAATAGTTATCTTTATTTTTCCTCTTTTTGAATGTAAGTTTTTAAATGTTAAAATATAGACTTTTTTTATTTTACTTACTTTTATTTTTTAGTACAGGCTTACTTTTTAGCCCAAGTTAACTCTACAGTATTCCCCCGTCAGCTTCCCCAGTGCTGGGATGACAAGTGTGTACCACCACACCAGTTGTAATCTCACACACACACTCACACACCAGCTGTAATCACATACACAAAC
>LZPO01044402.1:597373-611533 GCA_001675575.1 Neotoma lepida
ACACACACACACACTACACATATATGTGCATATGAAAACAAAAGACTAATGTAACCCAGCTAGCAGATAGCATACCCATTGAACACCTTCTACTATCGAGAATGTTACCTAAATTAACTGCCCTTCTGATAGCAACTCTTACAAGTGGGTGATAATCTCTGCGTTTTAAAGCTGAGACATTTTTCACAGGGTAGCAGAGTCAGGGGCAGTGGGTCTGTCCTGGGCTGAGGGTTTAGTTCTTTCTTCCATAGCACAGAATCTGAACCAGGCAGATTGGGGGTTGTATCACTCTGGGAGATATCTTTTTCTTTCAGCATTTGACATGAGCATTGGGTTTGAAAGATGTGTCTTTCACTGTTAGATAACATGAGAACTGGCTTCCTCTGATGTTAGTGATTCATAGGCTTTGCAGACAATGCTTTTGTATAATGCTTAGTTTAACATTTTTATTTGATGTAATTTGATATGGTTCACTAGATGGAGTCTGTTCCAATGAGCTGTTGGTTTTCATCTTTTTTTTAAATCTAAATTTTAGTGTCAATTATGTTTAAGAAGGACATACATTGGCTTCTTGACTAATATGGGCAGTGCTATATTTGGATTGAAAATTGTACCCCCTACCTGAGTGAAATTAAAGTGATCCACAACAGTAAGTCCCTTCTGGTTAAGGCTTGCACGGTAAGGCCAGGGAACCTAGGGAACATGTTTATTTAAATGTGAGAGATGTCTTCATGCTTCCAATCCCATGTCAAGATACATGTGGATATGAGTTTCCTTTGCAATACTTTTACTGCTATGCTCTATTTGCAAGTACAGTAGGGCTGGTGGCTGCTAGAAAGTTTAAATTTTCCATTAGGAATTTGGATATTCTTTCTCTGTGTTGGGTCAGATAGCATCCAACATTTTGGTACCCCAGTGATAGAGAACAGGGCAGCTTTACTTGGAAATGAGTGAAATATTTAGTTTTTAGGAGGATAAATAGTTTGGGGATATGAGCTTTTCCCTTTTGCTAGGGAGAGAGACCAGAACAGACACTGTCTCATATTAAGATATATCTTGACACTAGAACTCTTTCCAGGTCAGTCAGGCCTAAGTGTGCATATACCTGTTTGATAGTGTAAAAAGTTAGACTGTATTCAGATCCTCAGCGTCTCTCAGTCCTTAGCTCTGCAGTTGGACAGTTGTTCCTGATGCTGACACCAGAATGACACTACATACCAGTATAAGGTAAGATGCTCAGGTTGTATTGTTTGTTTTGTATGAGTTTACTTTTGTTTTTTTGAGACAGGGTTTCTCTCTGTAGTCCTGGCTGTCCTGGAACTCTCTATGCAGCCCAGGCTGTCCTACAACACAGAGATCCACCTACCTCTGCCTCCTGAATGCTAGGATTAAAGGTGTGTGCCACCACTGCCAGGCTAGAGTGTTATGTTTTGCTGACATGGGATGGTAGTTCTCTGATCTGTGGCCACATGGCTTTTTTCACTGTCCTGTTGTTCTAATTGCCTTGAAAATTCCCTTACTCAGAGGTCCTTATTAGGCAGCAGTCTCATTTGCCATATCTGGGCTATGTGCCATGAGAGACAGCTATAATTTAATCAGCTCTTGGAGCATTACTACCACCCCATACAAGTGTCTGGGGTTCTTACGGGGTTGGATGTTGATTTAGAGTGGCCATCCTGGTCTCTAGACCCTTCTGATGGAAGCAGAGCTCACGATCTCCACAGACGTTTTGACATAGTTTATGTTGTACATTTGGTGGGAGAGGGTTAGGAGAGGGGCTTGNAGAAGAGAGAAGACTTGGTTAGCACTGGAAGCTTTGTTTCTAGTCGCTTCTCTATCCCCATAGTGGCCAAGGGTCATCACTGAACATGGAAAACCTTACCCAGCCCCCTTTTTCATATAAGGAACTCCTGCTAATTCTCTACTTGTCCTCTAAGCTTCAGAGAATCTCAGGAAGCTAAATGATTCTCAGATTTTTTTTTAATTATACAGATAAAGAAAAAAAAAACCCTAGTTTCTTAGGCCACAATAAAAACCACTGTCATTTTACTGAATTTCCAATAAATCTGTTCTGTTCTTGGTGTTTTTTGCATTTACTAATTGAGATCGATATTTCCCATTTTTCAATTGATGATACCACTGTGTAAGTTTACAAGTTAAAAATATAAGCCAGGTAGTGGTAGTTCACGCTTTTAATCCCAGCACTCAGGAGGCAGAGGCAGGTGGATCTTCAAGTTCGAGGCCAGCCTGGTCTACAGAGTGAGTTCCAGGACAGCTCAACGATTGAGAGTACTTGCTGCTCTTGCAGAAGATCCAGGTTTGGTTCCCAGCATCCATGCAGAAAGCCCTCTTCTGGCCTTCTTAGGAACCAGGCATGACATGGTGCACATACATACATATAGCCACTCATACATACACATAAAATTAAAATAATCATATATATGTATACATATACACATATATGTGAACCNGTGAGAACCTATGAGGACGAAGAAGAAGAGTATAAAAGTTGTCCTCCAACTACCACATGCATCTTACACACACACAGCCTTAGAAAAATAACATGTACACACGTACATACACACTATATATATATATGTATTGAAATTATGGTAAGCCTAGTGGTCAGCATTATGTAGTGAGCCTTTGCTGCCCTGTCAGATGGATCTTGTGGAGACCTTCCCTTTGGACTTAAGTGTCTTGTCAGCATCTGCCTTTACTGTACCATGTTTTCTTTCCAAAGTTGAGCAGAAGTAGGTTTCTCTTTTGTTTTTAAAGAAAGAGGAGGAGTCTTACTGTGTTGCCCAAGTTAAACTCACACCTCTGACCTCTAGCAGTTCTTTTGCCTCAGCTTCACAAATAGCTGTAGTTGTAGACTCTTGTTGTTCTGCCCTGCTTGCCAACTACTATCACCTCCTGCCCTGCTTGCCAACTACTATCACCTCCTGCTCCTTCTCCACTTCTTTCTCCTCTTTTTAGACAGGTTCTCACTATGTACCGGCTGTCCTGGAACTCCCTATGTAGAACAGCTCCTGGAACTTTCAAAGCTCTGCTTGCCTTGAAGGTGCACAGCACCATACTAGTTCATTTGTTTCTTTCTCTTTTTCTTTTTAAGATTTATTCTCTCTCTGTGTGTGTGTGTGTGTGTGTGTGTGTGTGTGTGTGTATACCTATAGAGACTAGAAGAGGGCATGGGATCTCCTGGAGATGGAATTAGAGGTGATGGTTGTGAGCTGCCTAAAGTGGGCGCTGGGAACCTAACTTTCATCCTCTGCAAGTGCTCTTAACCACTGAGCCATCATCTCTCCAGCCTCTAACTACTTCTCCCAGTGATTTCCAGTATGTCTTACTCTCTTTCTCCCTTTGCCATACTGGAAGATCTCCTATTTAGCAGAAAATGGAGAACTCTTTTCTTTCTTTTCTAATCAAAATCTATCTTTCCTTCCAATTTAGTAATGCATAATTTTGCATTTATTTGTTTCCATGCTAACTGTGTCCAAGCCCACCTGCAGAACTTTCTGTCTCCTGCTGGGTCTTGTTAGTCTTGTCTACGTTTTCAACCCTCCAGCCTCAGTGTGTGTGCCACAGTGTGCATGTGGAGGCTGGTTACAGCTTTCTGAAGACTGTTTTTGCCTTCCCCTATGTGAGTCCCAAGGATTGAACTCAGGTCTGCAGGCTTGGCAGCAAAGCTTTTCCTCACTGAATAGTGTAACTGGACCTTCCATGTAGCTTTTACTATCACATTTACCTCTATGGTTTTGTGGACATTGTTGCATATAGTGGGTTAATACTGGCATTATTTTGTAATCTTTTTTGGACAGGGAATGATTCAGATAAGCCATAGTTCAAGGCAAGCTACTGTGTCATCAAAGAATAGCCTTTGACCTTAGTGCCCTCCTCTGGATGGGAATGGGGGAAGGAATCCATGTCTGAAATTTGTTGGTTGGAGAATTTTGTTGAAGGTTGTGGATGTCAATTCTGTATTGTGTGGATTAGAGATTTTCTTCAGTGTGTCTTAGTGGCTAAAGTTTAATTTGTGGCTAACTCATAGAAATGTGTTCAGCTTTTGCTAATGAGTTGTTAAATATTTCTTTCTCTCTCTCTTAAAATGAGAATGAAGCCAGATATGGTGGTTCATACCTGTAATCTCCCAGCATTTGGGAGGCTGAGGCAGGAGGATCATGAGTTCAAGGCCAGCTTGGGCTATATAGCAATACTGTATCTCAACTATAAAATAACAGAATAAACAAACAAAAAGACATGAAAATGACAGTTATGAAGTAAGCAATAGTTCCCTGAATTGTCTCTTTTAAGGAACCTAGTTGCAGTTGCTTGTCACACTTTGACCCCCTGGCTTCAGGGAGAAACAAAAGGCTTATGTTACTGCTTCCTGCATTTTGCAATAGGCCTTGGAATTTACTAGTTTTGTGTTTTTCCAACTCAAAATCTTTTAATATAAACAAACCATCATAACCCATTCTTTTTGGAGACATCAGCAAGGCATTGTTATATAGCTGGTGATGGGAATCAACACTGTTGAACACTTTGTTGAGACCCAGTGATGGGCAGCTCCCAGTTTCTGATTCAGAATCTCTAACACATTCCCAGAGCTGCCTCTACTGCCAGTGGGAAGCCACATTTTGATAAAGGCTCACAGTTTTATGTTCCTGAGAAACTGTGTATTTAGACAAGAGTATGGTTATGTAGTCACAGTGACCTTGAATGTGTAATCTTCCTGCCTTTGCCTGCTTGCATTATAGGCGTGCACCATCGGGCCTGCTCCTGGGAAGTTTTATTTTTTTATTTTTATTTTTTTAAGATTTATTGATTTATTATGTATGCAGAAGATGGCGCCAGATCTCATTACAGATGGTTGTTAGCCACCATGTGGTTGCTGGGAATTGAACTCAGGACCTCTGGAGGAGCAGTCAGTGCTCTTAACCTCTGAGCCATCTCTCCAGCCTCGCTCCTGGGAAGTTTTATATCTGCAATGAAATTCTTCAGTGATGAGTGTGGCTTCTTAGGTAGTCTGGGGCGCAGTGCCATGCTACCTTGGTTACAGAGGAGTTTTGAAGGCTGCTTTTTGTGGGACCATCTAGCATGTTGGTAAAGGTGGTGAGATGTCTTATAGAAATAGAGGTATCATGTGGGCCCTGTAAAAGGTTGAGCTAAAGGTACCCAGACTTTGNGAGGAGACCCTGAAGTACCTTGCTTCCCATAGAATCTAGACTTGTTTGAAAGTCACAGTACTTGAATGTCATCAATANCCTGTTCATAGAATAGTAAAAACCAACAGTTCCACAAACAGTTGTTTTGTGGCATCTAGGATGTGAATTTGAATTGTACAGTTTCTTAAGACAGAATTTGTCACTGTTCAAGTTGGAATCTTGTTAATGTCAATCATCTAGAGGTTAAGTGGCAAAATACTGTTTCATCATCATAAAGCTTTCAGGAATATAGCAAGATTCCCACACANATCTCAATTGAATGTCTTGACAGGCACAGTATTTCATACATGTGTTAGTTCAAGTATTTTTTTTTTAAGATTTATTTATTATGTATACAGAAGAGGGTGCCAGATCTCATTACAGATGGTGTGAGCCACCATGTAGTTGCTGGGAATTGAACTCAGGACTTCTGGAAGAACAGTCAGTGCTCTTAACCTCTGAGCCATCTCTCCAGCCCTCAAGTATTTTTTTTAAAGTTATTTTTTATTTTTTATAAGACTGTGTGTGTGTGTGAGATGCATGTAGAAGTCAGAGGCAACTCTTACAGTCAGTTCTCCTTGTATCACGTAGGTCTGATGATTAAACTTGGGTTGTTAGCCTTGGCAGCAAGTGCCTTTACCTGCTGAACCACCTTGCATTCTTGTGTGTGTGTGTGTGTGTGGGGGGTGCCTCCCCTCCCTGTCACCCCCCAACCCCTTACCCCATGTCTTTTGGAAGCATTCAGATGAAAGAGAAATTGTTCTTCGGCTCAGTTCACAACTAAAGAGCACCCTCTCATGGTCCTCAACCTTTNTGCTTGCCTGGTGTATCATGTGTTAGGGTAAAAACTGTCAAGCTAGCCAATCCATATGCAAAGCATCTTAGCAAGTCTTCCAGGAAGGTGACCTAAGCTCTCTGGCAGCTGGTTTGGATGAGGCACACATGCACTGAGTGTTTAATTCTCCTTCAGAAGTGCAGGGTGGTAGCAGTTGCACACAGTGGTATAAGGAGGTGGGAAGCTGCTGGGAAAGTTTGCTTTGGTTCAGCTCTGCAGCCACTCAGCTACAGCACTGGAGTTGCTTTCACAGTTGTGAGGCTCTTTCTAGAGCCCTTGTGCCAAGTCACACACAGATCTAGTTTCCATGTTCTTCCTGCTTGTGGGGTTGTTCAGTTCTCTCCAGCCCAGAGACGAAGGTGGAGGCAGCAGGAAAGGTAAGAATTGATGTTAATGATTCATTAGAAAGTGGGTTCTATTAAAGTGCTGAGAAAGCAGATCTGATAGTCAAGATTAATTTGACACTTTCACGAGATTTGGATGTTTTACCTGGGGATAAACATTTCTGTCTTAGTTAGGGTTTCTTTTGCTGTGAAAAGACACGATGGCCATGGTGACTCTTTTTGTTTTTTTAGACAGGGTTTCTGTTTGTAGCCCTGGATGTCCTGGAACTCACTTTGTAGACCAGGCTAGCCTCGAGTTCAAAGAGAACCACCTGTGCCTGCCTTTGCCTCCCGAGTGCTAGGATTAAAGGTGTGCACCACCACAACAGCTCTTATAACAGAAAACATTTAATTGGGGTGGCTTGCTTACAGTTCATAGGTTCAGTCCATCATTTCCTTGGGACATGGTGGTGTGCTGGCAGACCTGGTGCTGGAGAAGTAGCTGAGAGTTCTACATCTTGATAGACAGGCAACAGGAAGTGAATTAACTCACTGGACCATATCTTGAGCATATATGAGACCTCAAAGCCCACCTCCACAGTAACACACTTCCTCCAACAAAGCCATACCTACTCCAACAAAGCCACACTTCCTGATAGTGCTCTAACCTTTGGGGGCCATTTTCTTTCAAACCACCACATTCCACTCCCTGGCCCCCAAAGGCTTGTAGCCATATTATAATGCAGAAATGCATTCAGTCCAACTTGAAAGGACCCCATAGTCTATAACAGTCTCAAACCTGTTTCAAAGTCCAGATTCCAAAATCTCTTCTGAGACTCCTGCCAGTCTTTTAACTGTAACCCCCCTGTGTAAGACGAATTTTCTAAATGATCTTGTTAAATAAAACACGGAGGCAGAGATAGAGGTGAAAGTCTGACTGAGATCAGCTACCAACCTCACCTTAGACTGCTGCTGCAGCTCCCAAAATGGAGAGTATCTGACTTCCTTATACCTCCACGTCTATATCCCTTTCTGTTCTGTTCTCCCATTGGCTCTTTCAGCCTAGCTACATCACTTCCTCCTATTGCGCATCTCTGTCACTTCCTGCCTGTCTGTATAGACCTCCAAAATTCTATGGTTGATGCTGGGATTAAAGGCGTGTGTCTCCANGCTTGACTGTTCCTAGTGTAACCTGGAACTCACAGGGATCCAGCCAGACCCTGCTTGCTAAGTGATAGGATTAAGGGCATGTGCTAATTTTGCAGGGCTAGAGGCTGCCCTTGTTCCTCTGATCTTCAGATAAATTTTATTGGGGGACATAGATAAAATACCACTACACCCCTGTAAAATCAAAATAAAAAAACAAATCACATACTTCCAACATATAATGAATGGCACAGGATATACATTACCGTTCCAAAATGTAGGGACAGGAACATAATGAGAAAATACTAGACCAAAACAAGATTGAAAACCAGCTGGGCAAACTCCAAACTCTGCATCTCCATGTCTGATGTCAAAATGATCTTCATATCTTCAACTCCTTTCACTTTTGTTGACTGTAACACTTTTTTCTCTTCGACTGATTCCACTCCCTGTTAGCAGCCTTCCTCAGCAGGTAGCCCGTGCCTGTGGCATCTCCAACATCTTGGGATCTCCAAGGCAATCCAGGTTTCACCTTTACAGCTTCACAAAATGGCCTCTCTATGCCTCCATTCAGGGACAGCTTTGATACATGCCTGGTCTCAGCGGCTTTCCTTAGACTCAGAGGCAAATTCCAAAACCCCTTCTATCCTTAACTCTAGAACCATGTGGCTGAATCTGCCAAGTTCTGCTGCTTGTTGGGGCTGGAACTTGGCCCATCGTTCAATTACATCTTCACCAGCTGTCTGTTTTCCATCACTGCCTAAGTTTGGCTGTCCTTGAACTTGCTCTGTAGACCAGGCTGACCTCAAACTCAGAGGTCTACCAGCCTCTGCCTTCTGAGTGCTGGGATTAAAGGTGTGCCCCACCACACCTGGCTCTAAGCTTTTTTTTAGTTCCTTATCACAAGTTGGAAACTTATTTGGATGGTATATTGCCCTGAAATCATCTCTCCCTTTATTCCATTTCTTAAACTGTTTATGTCCTAGAACCCAGAACTTAGCTCCATTCTACTTCCTGATGCTCCTTTTCTCCTCAGATTGTACATTCTGTATTTTTCTTTGCTCAGCTTGCTCCTTTTCATTATAAATCTTTATAAGCATGAACACTAGTAACCACACAACAGAATCTGTACTAGGCTGTTTTGAGATTTCCTCTGCCAATGGAATTAATCCAAAACTCTTCACTTTAGCCTCAGGCAAACTTCTTGGACAAGGGCAAAAAGCAGCTACTTTCTTCACCAAAATATTACAAGATTGATTTTTAGGCAACATACTAAAATTCTTCTCCTCTGAAACCTCTTGAGCCGACTTTTTGGACAAGGGCAAAAAGCAGCCACTTTCTTCACCAAAATATTACAAGATTGATTTCTAGGCAACATACTAAAATTCTTCTCCTCTGAAACCTCTTGAGCCGTCATCCCTCCCACAGTTCAAATCCTTATCAGCACCATTGTCTTCTATGCTCCTACTGGTATGACCCATTAAGCAGTGTTTAAAGGATTCTCTTGCCTTCCTGGTCCAAAGTACCAAAGTCCAAATTCCTCCAAACAAAAACATGGTCAGGCCTTGTAAGATGAATTTCTAAACAGTCTTGTTAAGTAAAACACAGAGGCAGAGATAGGGGTGAAAGTCTGGTAGAAATCAGAGGAATTAGGAACAGCTACCAGCCTCACCTTACCATCACCACTGCCTCTAAAAGAGAGCGAAGCAAAGAGAATGACTTCCTGTCTAAGCAGGCTTTTTATGCCTGTCCATTCTGCTAACTCATTTCCCCTCTCCACCAAGCTACATCACTTCCTGTTGTTCTGCACAGACCACCAGAACTCTGTGGTTGATGCTGGGATTAAAGGCGTGTGTCTCCACGCTTGATTTGAATTTGTTCCTAGTGTGACCTGGAACTCACAGAGATCCAGACAGACCCTTGCTAGGTGATAGGATTAAGGGTGTGTGCTAATTGTAAGACTAGCGGCTGACCTTGTTCTTCTGATCCTCAGGTAAATTTTATTGAGGGACATAGATAAAATACCACCACAAGGCCTATTACAATACCCCAGTTCCTGGTACCAATTTCTGTTTTAGTTAGGGTTTCTATTGCTATGAAGAGACACCATGACCACAGCAACTCTTATAAAGGAAAACATTTAATTGAGATGGCAGCTTACAGTTTCAGAGGTTTAGTCCATTATCATCATGGTGGGATATGTCGGCGTGCAGGCAGACATGGTGCTGGAGAAGTAACTGAGAGTCTTACATCCTGCAGGTGATAGGAAGTGAATTGAGACACTGGGTGGTATTTTGAGTATATATGAGACCTCAAAGCCTTCCTCCACTGTGACATACGTTTCCAACGAGACCACACCTACTCCAACAAAGCCACACCTCCCAATAGTGCCACTCCCTTTGGGGTCATTTTCTTTTAAACCACCACAGTTTCCTTACTTTTTTTTATTAGTAAATTTTGTTCTTTGACAGTTTTGTACATCTGTATAGTGCATTCTGGTTGTTGTCCCTCTGTTCTCTCTTAACTCCTTCCCTCCCCTGCCAGATTCTCTGCTTCTTACAATTCCCTTTCCATATCCATGACTTTTTGTTTTGTTTTGTGCTCCACAGAGTTTAACTAGGACATTCCCAGTGACCTTGTGTGTGGAGCTATGCATTAAAGCCTGGTGGGCTCACCAGTGGCTCTACAGCTGGGGTTTACACTTCCCCCTTTAGTTGATGGTAGTTTAGAAGTAAGTGGTAGGGCTTCTGAGTCTATTCTCTATCCATACTTGACTATAAGGCAGCCCTGATGTGTGGGCCCAGTGCCAGTAGGTGCAGTTCCTGTGAGTTCATGATCATCATCCTGTGTCATGTTCAGGAGTTAAGTTTTGTGGTCCTTTACCCTATCCTCGTTTTTTTGTACATTCTTTCCACTCCCTTTTCCAAAATGTTCCCTGAGCCTTAAGGGTTTGGTACAAATGTGTTGTTTAGGGCTGACCATTCAAATGTCCTTCATTCTTAGTTTCTATATTTACCTCCTGTTGCTATAAAGAGATTAAATATAAGAGTGTAAAGAGTGAGATCACCTCCAGGTGGAGAGATGCCTTTGTCTAAGCCATTCAAATTTAATCCAGTGGGACAAGCCAGGGACCTAGCCAGGGACCACTCCCAGGAATGCAGGTTCACCTCAAGATAATGTATTTTTCCTTTCAGGAATTTCTGCCCGCTAGTACATTCCTCATGATGTGCCATGATCTTTGGCTGGGTCTTCCAGCCCTTCCTTAGAAAGGCATAACTGTTTCCTTTTCTTCTTTTTCTTTCAGATGCTGGCCAGAGCCCAACTATCCTTTTAAACTCTAGCTAATGCTTTGGGCCTCCTTGCTCTTTCTAAAGCTCTCTTCCTTGCTGTGCGGCTGCCTGCTGCCAAGGTGGCTGACCTCCATGTGTCCCTATCTCAGACACATGGCTTTTGTTCCTTCTCTTCTCCATTTATCCTCCTCCTTTCCTGGCAGCTTTAAGATTTACAGCTTGCCTGCTCTGGGAGTTTTCTTTTTAAAGTGTAATAACTTGTCCTCAAGATTCTGTTTGAGTCTGTTCTTTACCCTTGAGCTTCTCTTTGTGTCCTTTCTTAAGTTCTTTTATTAATAAGATCAAGAACCCCAAGAAAGGACCCTGATTTCCTTTGTATTATGATGGCTCCATTGGACCTTCCCAAGATTTCTGGTAACACTTCTTTCCTGCCTTTTAATTCTTTAATCTTTGTTGACCTTAGACAGTGTCAAGAGTAGTCTTTGTCTGTGGGTATAAATATAGGTATTTAAAAGGCAGTTGGATGCTTTCAAGTTTAGCTAAGCAGCAATAGTTGGTTACTCTTAGGGCTCAAGACCTCCTCAGTCAGAGGTTCTTTGTCCAGGTTTATTGTACTATGCTTGGCTATCTTCTTGTGTAGTAGGCCCCACATCCAATCAGAGAATGTTTTGTTACATCCATAACAGCTGTGCCACTATTGCACTACTGGGCACATCTTGCCTGGCTAATTGGTATTATAGTTAACAGCAGGGGTTAAGACTGTTGATAAGGCTGGGTTGTGGTGGTTCATGACTTTAATCCAGCACTTGGGAGTCAGAGGCAGGCAGATCTCTGTAAGTTTGAGGCCAGCCTTGTCTACATAGTGAGTTTCAGAACAGCCAGGACTACACAGAGAAACCCTGTCTCGAAAAACAAAAACAAAAAAAGACTGTTGATATCTTTACTCTCCTCGTAGCCAGTTAACTTTGATTATTGGTTTGTTGATAGTATAGCAATGACGATTTTACGGATTCAACTTACTTTCTTCTCTTTTTTTTCTTTCTTTTGAGACAGAGTCTCAGGGTCTGAGGGTTTCACTATGTAGTCCTGGCTGGCCTTGAACTTACTTATATCTACCTTCCTTTGTCTCATAAGTGTTGAGATTATAGATGTGGGCCACCACACCTAGCTCAACTTTTATTCTTGAAATTGAGATTAAAATTTTAAATTACAGTATGTATGATCCTTGCCTTTANATTTTTTATTTCATGGTACTAGAGATTGAATTCAGGACTTCACATATATTAGGCAAGTGATCCACAGTTAATCTCTACTGTCCTGACGTTCATTAACTTCTATATTTGATCTTAGCAAAAGGATAATAAATTATAATTAAAAACTTCTTTTTAAGATTTATTTTATGTGTATGAATGTATGAATATATGTCTATACATCATGGAGATGCCTGGTGCTCTCAGATGCCTGAAGAAGGCCTTTAATCCTCTGGAACTGTAATTATAGTTGGTTGTGAACTGCTATTTGGGTTCTGGGTACTGAACCTGCATCCTGTACAGGAGCAACAAGCACTCCATCCATCTCTCCAGCTCTGTTATACATTTTCTGAAGGCCCCCCCCCCACAGAATTTTTAAAGTTTTATTATGTGAGTATGGTTGTTTTGTCTACATTTCTATGTATGTACCATGTGTGTGTGGTACTTGGGGTTCAAAAGAGGGCATCAGATCCCTTTGCCTAGAGTTCCAACAGTTGTTAGCCACCATGTGGCTGCTGGGAATCAAACCCAGATCCTCTGCATGAGCAGCCAGTGCTCTTAATCTCTGAGCTGCTCTCCAGGCCCAGTTTGTAATTTTCAAACATTTATTATTATTGTACATGTGTCCATGCTGTATATGTGAGTGTTTTTGCCACAGCATGTTTGTGAAGATCATCTTTGGGGTATCATTTCTCTCCTTCTGCCTTTATGTGGTTTTGGAGAATCAGACTCAGGCTGCCAGGCTTGTATGGCAAATACCTTTACCCGTGGAGCCATCTTGTTGGTCTGAAATGATTATTTTTGTTTTATTTTTAATTTTATTTTGAGATTTGGGGAGACTATCTTTATCTACTAAAAGGAGAACTGGAAATTATTCAAAGTATAAAACTGCTGTGGGTGGCAGGGGAAAGGACAGCTGCCCAATTAGTCAGATCTGCTGTGCTATTTGCTTGTGTTCTGTCACTTCGTAACACTGTAAGGAACATCGATTCATTTGGCTGACTTAGTTTACATAAGCAGAAAGTAGATTGAGACTATATTTTTAGCTAAAAGGAAATTTGATTTCTTAGCTCTAGGACCTGGTTTATCATAGTGGAGGCCATACAAGTTCTCCAGCCACCAATTACTGTGAGCTCATTTTTTGAAAGTGTAGGACAGAGTTGTTCTGCTGATGGTTCATCTATGAGTTAATCATGCCTTCCTCGGCTTTTGACGCTTGGTAATGATGTGCCTTAATTGCAGGTCACTTAAGCCAAACTAATTGCTTGTTGGGCACTTAGATTGCATTTTTAATTTGCTGCGTAATGGCTCTTGTAATGGAAGCACACAACATATTGTTATCCAAGTAGGACTCATTAGTATCATCCTATACACAACAGAAAGCCTGATTTTGTTCCTGATTTAGCTACTGAAATGAAATGGAAAGACATTGCAGACAGATATAATGAATGAGTACTGTTTTTAAGTGTGTCTTTGTATCCATTTCAGAAACTATACATAAAATGCTTGCTATGCTTTATACTTATGTGATAGCCATGTGTGTGGGGTCTATGCACATGTGTGTATGAGGGACGGGCTGTGTGGCCAAGTGGGTGAGTGTACCTATGTACATGTGGAGGCCAGAGGACAATATTGGGTATCTCTCTTGCTGGCAACCAGCAAGCCTCAATGATCGCCTGCTCCCCATAGTGCTGGTGTTATAACTGTGTGCAGCCACACCTGGCTTTATCCATGGATGGTGGGAATTTGAACTCAGGTTCTCAGGCTTGCATAGCAAATTATCTTACTCATTGAGCCATCTCTCTAGCCCCATGATAACTTTCTTTATCAAGGATTGTTTTGTTTTGTGGTTCAGATATGTTTTACATGACAATAATAATGTGAGCATTTGAAGACAGTCACTTACATCAGTCTGTGGGATTTACCCTACATCCAGTGACTTTGTATTTCGTTAAAAAAAAGTAAAAATAAAAATAAATGAATGTCATCCTCTCCTCACAAATATGACTGTATAGGAATCTTTTCATATGTTGGTAAAGAGTTAATACTTGTTTTCTCGTTGTTTCTTTGGACTAACTAGTAGGACAGTGCTCCACACAAGGTTTTTTT